>CM025646.2:1796822-1826549 GCA_014621495.2 Entosphenus tridentatus
GGGTGATGAGGGTGGCACGGGTTGATGATGAGGGTGGCACGGGTTGATGATCGTGGCACGGCGGGTGATGAGGGTGGCACGGGTTGATGAGCGTGGCGCGGTTGAGGAGGGTGGCACGGGTTGATGAGCGTGGCACGGCGGGGGATGAGGGTGGCACGGGTGATGATGAGCGTGGCACGGGTTGATGAGGGTGGCACGGGGTGATGATGAGGGTGACACGGGGTGATGATGAGCGTGGCACGGGTGATGAGCGCGGGATGGTGGCGATGGTGGCACGGCGCTCACTATTATAGCAGCGCGGTAACCCCAATACCGCCTGCCTGGCCACCCCTCAAGGACGGCCTCTTTCTTGCGTTGATCATCACAGAGGCCGCTACACCAAACCGCGCCCCGCCCCCCGCCCCACTAACTCCTCCGTCGCCACAGTGCCATGTGGGGTCACAGAGGCCACAAATGTGTGGCCATCGTTTTTTCTCTCTCTCTCTCGTTCTGTCTCTCGCTGTGCAGCGATGGGGTGGGCTCAGAGGGTCGCTCGTGTCGGTGGTGTGCTTTTGGTGGCTCGATGCCACCACGAGGTGTCGATTTCGAATGCCGCCCTGACACGCACAGACACACACGCCGGAGCAAGTGTTCTTGTTGTGTGTGTGTGCGCGCGCACCCGCATATGACTTGGCTCGTGACGAGCGGTGGTGTAGCTGTTAGCGCGGCGCTGCGCTACGAACTCGACGACCCGAGGTCGATTCCCACTCAATACCCAGTGACGATTATCTGAACCGGTCATGGGCCTAGCCCTCGTGTTTTGTGCCGGTCTTCATAGGTGCTCGCTTACAGCATTTGCCCCAACAGTCTCTTAAGGCTACACGGGGGGATCTTTGTCTTGTGTAAGGTCGTTCAACAAAAGCCGGTTGAACCGAAAACCGTTTTAAGGATCAATTTTCCGCGTTTCCCAAAGGCTGGGACCGGTGACTCTCTCCAGGGGGATTTGATTGAACAGTTGGGAATTGATCATTGATTGAACCTGTGGGAATTAATGAATTAATTGAATCTGTGACAATTGTTGAATTGATTGAACCTGTGGGAATTATTGATGTGAATGAACCGGTGGGAATTGATTAATGTATTTAACCGGTGAGAATGTATTAATTTATTGAACCATGGGAATTGATTAATTGATAGAACCTGAGGGAATTGATCAATTGATTGAACCTGTGGGAATTGATGAATTTATTGAAACGTGGAATTGATTAATTGATATAACCTGTGGGAATTTATTAATTGATTGAACCTGTGGGAATTGATTAATTGATTGAACCTGTGGGAATGTATTAATTTATTGAACCTGTGGGAGTTGATTAATTTATTGAATTGGTGGGAATTGATGAATTGATTGAACTGATGGGAATTGGTTAATTGATTGAACCTGTGGGGAAGGATGAATTGATTGAAGCTGTGGGAATTGATGAACTGATTGAACCGGAGGGAATTGATTAATTGATTGACATGCGTGCACAAAAGCAAATCACACGGCGGCCCATGTCTGCTTACTTGCTATATTTAAATAAACAAACAAATCAATAAACACACCGCGCCTAACATGTTCTCACACGTGAACGTGACAAGAGACCCGTGCTCAGCGTTCCCAAGTTGTTACTTGGCTACAAAAAAAAAAACCTAAATAAAAGTGACTTGGAACTTTACGCCGCTGATACAAGCTTGCTGGCCTGCTTGCGAGTGAAAACTGCTTCTGTGAAGCTCCCGCGCGCTGCTTAACATCAACGCCTGGCACCGTGGCTCGTGGAGCAGACTGCAGCGTATCATCCGCACTGCTGAGAAGGTGATTGGCTGCAATCTGCTTACCCTCGAGGACCTGCACACCTCGAGGACCCTGAGGCGAGCGAGGAAGATTGTGGCCGACTCCTCCCACCCTCGACACTCTGTTCCAGCTACTCCCCTCCGGCAGAAGGCTGCGGTCCATCAGGACCAAAACCTCACGCCACAAACACAGCTTCTTCCCATCCACTGCTGGCCTCTTATACAAGGCCAGGGGCTCAAACGGACTTTAACGCTCAAACTGACTTTAACACAATATCTGCACAATGACACCCTGCCATATTTGCACTATGTTACCCTATTTGCATTTTTGTAATTAAATATTGTATATTATAGCTATTGTATATTTTAGATTTTATTTTATGCAATTTTACATACTTTAGCTCCGTAGTATTAGTTAGACTTGTACCTTTAGTATAGTTAGACTTGTAAACCACTTATTTAAGTTTAGATTTAAAGCTTTCGTGACTGCAAGGATTCATCTTCTTGGTTCTTTCGTTAAAGTCACGTAGAATGGAAATAATAAAATAATAAGATTCCTATATGTTGAATGTATGCACCTTCCGGCCAAAGTAAATTCCTTGTCTGTGCGAACTCTCATGGCGAATAAAACCCTTTCTGATTTTGATTCTGAGACTCATCGACCGCCCCGCCACAGCCTCACACAGCTTTGCTCTGCCGAGACAACTACTGTGGTTCCATCAAACGATTCGGGTAAACAGGAACTGGTTACTGCCGCGCACACACACCTCCGTCCCTACACAAGTGGAGAATTACAAACAACCCACACATGTCATGGGAACTGTTTTTGCTTTGTACTGTTCGCCTTTTGGCTTTCTCTGGTCTGAGACTGGTGAGATTATTTCATGAAGAAGACTGTCTCTCTAGTGTAGGCCAATAAGTTCCAAAGACAATGCGTATACAATTATCAGAGGATGCTTTGTTTGCATGTTCACCACATGTACCGTGTGTGGTTAATGCAGAACTTGATTCCTTGCAGAAGGTTCCTATTTGGTGTTTAAACATCATAACACCTCCTGTTTTATTTCCAGAAAGGGTAAAACCTATTGTTACAACTCACACAGTGTGACTGCAGCCAACCAGAACCAGACAACGGAGCCACCGTATCGCTAACCAACTGCATCCTAAGCCTGGCTCTCGGGTGGACTGAGCAGTATTAGTCGCGTGACTCCCGAAGCTATCGCATGGCTCACAGACTTACAATTGGATGCGCGAGTCCCACAAACTTGCCATGCGCTAGACTCGCAGTGGTTCTTAACCTGGGGGTTCACGCACCCCTCTTGGGGGTGCGAGATGTCATTTTTGGGGGTGCGAGACTTGGACACATTTTTTAGAAGGTAAATAATCGAAAGAAAAATTCAGCTCGGGCCACGTAAGAACAACTACTTTGTTTCATCAAGCCCTGTGCATTCATTGTGCATGATTTATATTTTTAACGATTCAGAACCAAAGGGGTGCAAGGCTGCGGTAAAGGTTAAGAGCCACTGGTTTCGATCATTTTTCTGCTGTAGGATTTTCACACGATAGGCCACTGAGTTGAGCTATCATTTAAGGCCGGGTCGCTTCTGAAAGAAGAAGCGATGAGCTAAGGAGGCTTTCGCGACCAATATCCCCCATAATAGAGTGTTTTTTTGGGTTAGATCGCGTTAATGTAAAAAAAAAATTAATCGAAAGGACAAATTAAGCACGGGGCACGTAAATACAACTTACTTTGTTTCATCAAACCTATGTATGTATTGACATTCTACTTTGTTTTGTGATTGAGAACCAAAGAGGTACAATGCTGCAGTGAAGAATATGAAACACTGTGGCTCGCTCACGACATGGGCTTTGCTGCCACCACGTGGACCGATCCTTCATGTGAATGTCAACAGGTATGGGGTTGCCACCCCTATCCTGGTTCTCCCAGGATCGTATTGCTGGGCCATTGTCAGTTGCGTAATAATGATGGCAATAATAATAATAATAATACACCACTTCAACACGAAAGTATTTGCACGTAGTGCTCCCCGATTCATTCCAGTTTTTATTTTCTACAAGAAATATCTCGCTCAGAGCAGGCAACCGAATTCAATGTGGGTTTGTGCCCCCACCCCCCCACCTCCATTCTCGTTGTACTTGCCATCACAAGATGCCTCTGCAGTTGGAAATGCCGGCCAGAGGTGATAACAAATGGTAAAGTTTGCTCTGCACGTTTCAGACAGAGTCCAACCAGGAACTTAATCTGTCTGAGACCCTCTCACTATCCCCTATCATTTCCAGTCGCCAATTTTCCACCGCAGAGGTGTCTTGCGGCGCTACTCGCATCATCGCCACAGTCGACTGGCAGGTTGCGTGTGATGGTGGGGTACGGTGTGGGTGCTCCTGCCTCTTTTCGAGACGTTTTCCTGGTGCTGAAGAGTAGGACAAGTACCCTATAAGAAAGGTGCTCTCTTTCTAGAGCCCGCTTCTTAGAGGCCCCCTTCCGTCAGCAATTCCTTGAGCGAGCGTTTGCGTAGCCGCGAAGCAGAAACTCAGTTCATCTGAAAATAAAAGGCCAGACATCTTTTGAAAAATAACTTCGCATCGTTTTCAGTTGTCAATGCCACTGCTCGATAAAGGCAACCCGGCGTGTCAGTCATGGGGAGTGAGGGTTGTTTGACCATACTTCACCGCGGAGGTCAGCGCGGCTTGGTGAAGGGGAGGGTGGAGGGCAACAAATCACTCGGCGTTGTTTTTCACCATGGCCGTGGGATGGAACTTAGGTCGCCCAGCTGAGTGCGTAGCTGAGTGATAACTCCTTCCTCTGAGTATTCCGAGGTCAAGGCCTGATGCCTCCCATGCATCCCCTTCCCCTGGGCCCCTCTGCCCATCTCACTTTCCTCCACCAATGTTAAGGTCAGCACCGCTCAGAGGTTTTGGGAGGCCCGGGGCAGAAGCCCACGTGATTTCCTCTGATTTCATCATCCAAAGGCCCGCTGTGTACATCACGGGGCAAGTTGGGTGGCAAGATGTTAACTACCTCGCCTGGTATACAGGAGGTCGTGGGTTCCATTCCGACCCTGACGCCTGCTGTATACTTGAAGTTTGCGTGTCTCTCTCCCATCATCATTATCACGGTGGCTAGGATATGTTAACTACCTCGCCTGGTATACAGGAGGACGTGGGTTTCATTCCGACCCTGACGCCTGCTGCATATTTGGAGTTTGCGTGTCTCTCTCCCATCATCATTATCACGGTGGCTAGGAGATGTTAACTACCTTGCCTGGTATACAGGAGGACGTGAGTTCCATCCCGACCCTGACGCCTTCTATATGTAGTAAAGGTCGTTGAGGCGACTTCTGGAATCCGGTCTTTTATTCAACTTACATTACAGCTTTCCTTCATGCTGCTGACAGGCAGCGTGAGAGGGACAGATAGAGAGAGATGCACTGCCACGTGGCAACCCGTTCGTTCCCGTTCTGACCACGTGTCGTTCGTCTCTACCCCTATTTAATACCCGGGTCACGTGGTACGTTTCCACCAATCCTGGTTAGCCTCCATGGAATATTCCAGGCTCCCTCGTAGGCTTCCGGGACCACGCCCCTGACTCGTCTCCCCATTGGCTGTGGCCAAAGCCAGCAGAACCAATCCTCTACTTACAGCTGTCACCTTTCCATTACGTCAGGGCCACGCCCCTAGGCTTCCCCCCATTGGCTATAAACCAGGACCAGCAGAGCCAATCATCATGACGAGTTGTGATACGTCAGTGAGCCGGATATATCCTCACATTACATATATATTCGGAGTTGGCATTTCTCTATTGCTGTGGTCACGTGGATTTTTCTCCGTGTCATCCGGTTTCTTCCCTCCACATTTAGAAACGTGTGTCTAGAGTATTCGGCCGCGATACGTTTCAACCTGATAAGCCAATTTGTTGAGCTATCATCTGTGGCCAGGTCGCTGATGAAAAACAGCTACAATACTCAGTGGGCCCATTACCTGGTAAAATAAAAAGTGTTTTTCTTATCGTTTTAGTTGTATTTTTACGTGATACCAAGTGGGGGCAAATCGTGTAGAATTAGTTTAACAAAGAGGGAATTAGTGATAATTTAGGACCCAGGAACGCAAACCAGTTTTTCCCATGAGGTCGAATATTTATATATCGGGGTCTTTCCAAACACAGCATTACCCAGAAATGTGACCACCCATTCCTGCTCCCCACGCGTTTGTGGAGGTATTACTGTCCTGGGTCTAGTCGGTAAATGGGTGATGGTGGATATCTGCTCTCATTAACAATGTACTCATTTTATATAGCGTCATTCATGCCATCAGCATCACAAAACGTCGGACGTTAATTTATAACAGGCCCATATACAGCCACAAAGCTAGCACATTAAAACCCAACTAACAGTAAAAAGAAGATGAGGAGAGTTCTGTATTTTCTCTCTGCCTTAGCACATCGCACTTTCCGGGCGTAGGCTTAAGGTCCAGACCACACGTGGTTAAAACGTAGATGAGTGGGCCGCAGAAGACTTTCCACGTAACGCCAAAATGGGGAAGTTGAAGGGCCCATTTTGGCATAAAACGGCACGCGATGAAGTGAGCGCTGAGCGGTTGGAGAAGAGGCCGTCGAGAGCGGTCTCCCTGGGCATGGCCGCGTCGTGCTCTTGGCCAAGTGCCGCCTGTCTCGTCGCTCTGTGGGCTGCTGTCGTGAGTGAGTAACTCCCGCTGACTGGGCACTTTCTTTTCACGCACAGCTTTGTGGGGACCACGGGTTAACAGCTCGCAGAGCGCTTGGTCTGCACCCCAGAGATTCTGGGGTTCTAAATCCGCGCTGCTGCCCGTGATTACACCGGGTTCTTAAGTGTAGTGAGTCGATGGTCTAAGCTCTGTCACCCATGCCTGCACTTAATTCGATTAATTTCAGCGCTGAGAATTAAAAAAAATTAGGTGTTACTGGCAGGTGAGGACAATTACTCATACAAGGAGTGGGTGGGAAGGTACTACGGGTTAACTACGTGAACCAGGTCACTCAGAGGTAACTCTGTGAACTCCCTTTCTGCGGATCGTTCTCTAACGAGAAGAGGTGGCACTCCCTTGCGAGACATTCGAATGGATACTTCTCATGACACAACACCGATAGCGCAATCGGGATAGCAATGATATGTTTTATTGTATTAAATGTATATTGGAAAAAAAGGGCAGATGTGAAGTACGGGCAGAAATAATCAGTGGTGGCAACTTTGTTTTGTGCCGATAAACGCATCTGGAGAGAAGTTATCCCATGTCGCTCGCAAGTTTGCAACGCCACCAACTCTCTCATTCACTCATCGCAAGGTGCCTAGGGGCAGGCTGAGCCATCGGACAGCCAGATACAGGAACAAGCTGAGATTAGGAGCACTCCCTTTAAGAGTGTGCTCCTAATTTCAGCTCGTTACCTGTATAAAAGACACCTGGGATCCAGAAATCTTTCTGATTGAGAGGGGGTCAAATACTTATTTCCCTCATTAAAATGCATATCAATTTATAACATTTTTGACATGCGTTTTTCTGGATTTTTTTTGTTATTCTGTCTCTCACTGTTCAAATAAACCAACCATTAAAATTACAGACTGATCATTTCTTTGTCAGTGGGGCAAACGTACAAAATCAGCAGGGGATCAAATACTTTTTTCCCTCACTGTAGTGTCCGATAATCCATCAGTGGAGGTGCTACCCGATGCTTCCTACCAACTGATATCTGAAATCCGATCTGCCAGCGACAGCTTTAAGTAAATGTTTGTGCTGAACTTTCTTATACTTTGAACTCCTATCGTGTTTTCGCATTGTTTGCTGCTGTTGTTGTAACTTTCTGACCCCATAGCCCCCTACTGGATTCCTGTAAAAAAAGCTTTATAGCTCTTCGGATTCCTCAAGTATGCATAAAACGATCAAAGTTCAGGGTAAGCAGAGGCAGGGGGGAAGTGAGCAACGTGCCCATTGTTCTAATCGTCGTGAGAGGGGATAGAACTGACAACCTCTGGATCAGCAGTCCCTTGCGCTGACCAGCTCACCACAGTGATACTAGAAACAAATATGGATATGGTAACAAAGATCGTGTAATTTATGTAAATAATTTATATGTTTTAAATGTATTTTTAAGGTAACAATGGACGTGTTTCTTACCAGCATGTACGTGATGTTAAATGTTGTTATTATTTTTATTTTTGTCACGCCCTGCAGGCAATGGCAACGCAATCACAGAGTACGCCCTCGCGAAGCATCATCAAACTTTCCTGCTGCCCTGTCGGACAGACTGCCAGGGAACTGGTAGCAACATTCTATGGTATATACATTATGATAATGTTTGGAAACACATTAATTCTCGTAAAAAAGAAATAGGCTACACCAAATACATTGACAACAAAAACGGTTCCATGACCATTGTAGATCCTATGTGGGAAGGATGGAGATGGCACGGATGTCAATGGTCATGTCAGAAACCAGACAATTATGGCAAGTTTTCTGATACATCGATTCATCTAATCAAAGGTACGGTACGGATTATGCAAATAAACACGCGCACTTGACACAGAATCTACTAAAAATGCACAGAATTGACCAAAAGTCACAACGCTTTTTCTATATTTATCTATTTAACTGATGCAGGTTCATTGACACAGAAGCTGTAATCATTATAACTCAGTAATGCTAAGATAAAGGATTGTTGAAGGAGTCGATTACTCTGCCGATTATCAGGTCGAATTCTCGACTAAACAGAAAACACGTGTGCCGCTGGACGGGAGGTAATGGGCGGAGCTTGTGATGTCAATTGGCATCACCAGCATAGCTTGTAGGAACTTTCCTGCCAAACGTCTTGTGCATGCCCCCTGCACTATAGAGCTTTGGCAATTTTTTTGGTTTACGTACGCAGGTTAGTGATCCATATTAGACATTTTCGGGTTAGATCGCGTAAATATACAAATGTGTCGTTAAACCCGCCACCACCTGACACAGCCAACTAGTAAGGGTTGTCACGTAAACAAAACGTGCCAATTCGTCACTAGTACAGCACACCGGTGTGTTGGAGAGCCAAGCCACAACATTTACAAACTGAGTATGACGTTTCGCCAGTAATTACAACTGGCTTCATCAGGCGACAGCCAGGTTAGTGATGTTGTTCAAACTGTTAACGATAATAAGTGGACTTGGGCAGGACACATCACGAAACTAAACTATTGAAACTGAAGTATTTTTATTCTACCAGGAAATGCCCACTGAGCTATGAAGCTCTTATTCAGATGCGACCTGACCACAAATGAGAGCTCAACAAAGTTACTTATCGCGCGGAAACTTATAGCAGCGAAATTCACTAAACGCTTGCTGATTCTTAATGAGAGGGAAAAACCAAAAGACCCGGAGAAAATTTCATGCCACTACGAGAATAGGGACATGTAATAACCAAAAATGCATATATCAAGGTCGGGACCGAACCCATGACCTCCTGTATACTAGGCGAGGGAGTTAACATCTTTGTACCTGGGATATGTGGAGTGTGGGCCGGACGGCGTGAGTAGTGGGCAGGGCTACGTGAGCAGTGGGTGGAGGTGGAGGAGAGGATGTGGCCAATATCAGAAAGCGTCACTGTGTGGGTGGGGCTAGTGAGTGAGTAGGCGTGGCTCTTGAAAAGTGGGCGGGGCTGATGGTGGGGCTGCCGGCCCACCAAGTTTCTGAGTTGAGCTTCGCAGACATTTGGGCACCTGAGACAAAGGGACACATGGAGTTTGATTATTAAAGCAATGTTGGTGAAATGTACTAATGTATGTCTGCAGGTGTTAAGACAAACAACATTATCGAGGCTGAAGTTGGAAAAAAAATCTCGATTCCCTTCCAAGGCAATTCTGAATGCAGAATCACTGGATGCGTTAAGTGGCACTTTGCTCTACCAGGACAACCATACTACCCCGTCAACACCACCAGTGGAAGAAAACATTCCATCGATAATAAAAAATCACTGCTCATTGATGATCTCCATAGTGAAGATGCAGGATTTTACCTATGTGCACTGAACAATTACAAGGATTTATACGAGACGAAAGTCAACATAATCCAAGGTAATGCATGAAAATGAAGCTACATTACGACACGTGGACACTGCTTTAGGTTATGAATGATTTAAACTTTTTTCTACACTTTTAAGACTTCAGCACAAATATAAAAAGCATAGAGGAGTATAAATCCACAAGTTTCCTGTTACACTCCTTCACAAGTGAAACACAGACGTGCTAGCGAGTCGCCTTTGGTGGAGCCAAGACTCAAAAATGTCGAACATCAAGCAAATGCCCCAGCTGACACAATTGTGAGTGCATTCTTTAGGTCATGGTTTCCACCGAATGGAGATACTACGATCCATCATACAGTAGGAGATCCACAATAATCATATAGGTTGCAAAAATATCGTTACGTCCTGATTATTTTGTTTCAATTGTCTGCAATTGCAATTGTAAATAAGCTATTTATCATTCTGCTTCGTGGAACATTTTTTGTAAAATAAATAATTGATAGTGTTCGGAATAAATGTAATAAATTTTGCGCGGAATAGAAAGTTCGTGGGTCGTAAAGATGATAGATTGTCAAGTTGGCATGATAAGACCCGTGGCCGGCTTGTGTTTAGTGAACTGCAGTTGGGGAGCCTTCACGTCATGAAGTAAATCTTCATCCGTGCCGGAAGTAGAGACAGGCATAACAAAATGCAAACACATTCCTGTGGAGGGAGCTGTTAGGAACGTTGGGTTGCTCGGTCAATGGCCAGGGTCAACGGCGGCGTGGTGTATTCCGCAAATATGCCCGACTGTGAGGGCGGGCACAAGCCGGCGTGAGAAGGTTAAACGTTGAGTTTTATAAGGGCACCACGGGGTGACCAGCCCCTCCCCACCCGGCAACACCCCTCCCACCCCTCACCCAGCCCCAAACTCCCCACAGCCCCTCCCCACCCTCCCCTCCCCACCCAGCCCCTCCCCACCCTCCCCACCCAGCGCCTCCACACCCTCCCCTCTCCACCCAGCCCCACCCCTCCCATTTTTGGATACACGACGGACGATCACAATAATCCCCTGTGGGCTGGTGGAACCAGGTGGTTCCTATCAGTATTAAATGTTAAATATATTTACAAAGTTACAATAAACGATATCATGATAATCGTCATATCGTGAACTTTTTTGAAACTGCAAACCTACTTATGAGTGTCAGATTGTCATAAGCTGGATTTACAACGTCGACATATATGAACCAATTGTCCGAGAGGAGGCGCTTACCTCCAATAGGCAAGGGAATCCAGCCTCACCCACTTGACGCCAAAGGAAATTTACACTCGTATCTATAAACAAAAGTAATGATGCACAAATAATGTAGCAAATGCCTTTGTCCATCACCAAATCCTCAAAGTACCACGAGGCACGCTCCACTCACCTGGCACTCACCTGACACTCACCTGCACCGTTAAACGTATCGATCCAACTTGTGTTGAAATTGTTTGAACAATAGCGCTCCAAGAGATTTATGTAAATCACAATTACCACAACACGAACAACAACACAATTCAGACCTTTGCCAATCTATTGTTGGATGAAGGCCACCCCGCACCATGTGATCGTGGGGGAAGTTTTACGATACTTCACCGCGCTGGTTAGTGTGGGTTCTTGAAGCAGAGGGGCCCGCGACTGATTGCAGAATTGCTTATCTATGGCTGACAATGGAACTTGGGCTTCGCGGTTCATTGCCCAGTGTTCTAACCATCGTGCCGCCATTCTCACATCACCTTTTAAATTGTTCCGATTTTCAAAAAGTGTTCAGATCGTTCCTAGCCATAGCGCTTCAACCAAAATAGTCGACATGCACTGCACAATGCACATACCAAGGCGAGTGTCACAACTGGATTAACACCATGACATGTTTCACTTTGACATTTTTCATTATTATTACTCAACAGATCGTCCACATGCCACCACAAAGTCAACTCTTGCTTCTCCCACAACTACAACAAATGCAGGTAATTGTGTGTCTCGAATGAGTAAACTTTACACATTTTAGCATTCATAATAGTGTAATGTGAGGTTCCACCTGGGCGATAGTGATAGGCTCTGCCGGCCTCAGCCGGCAGCCAATGAGGAGTCGAGCCAGGGGCGTAGCCCTGGAGCTGGACAGTATCTTCGAGAAAGTTCCAGGGGTGTGGCTGATTGGCTACGTGGTATCACGTGGGCCAGGTATTATAAGGGGTGGAGAAAGACAGAACGTGGTCAGTGTGCGGAGGAACGAAGGGGGAAGCCACGTTGGTGCCGTGGTCCCGCTCCAGCCACGTGGCAGGCCGCGGGCAGTCTCTCTCACGCTGTCAGCCAGCAGCGTGAGGGAGCGGAGAGGGAGGCGAGGGAACCGAGTGTGTGAAGGCGGTTGAAGGCTGTGAACGGGTGAAACGAATAAACAACTATGAAGTCAAGACGTCGTCTGAACGGGATTTAGTACAATAGTATTCGCTATGGTGTTTGAATGGAAATACCCACAGGAATATCATCATTAACCATTCTTTATCCATTGCTGGATGAAAGTGTTCCCAAATTGTCGGTACATTCCCGATAATAAGAATTCAAATGTATAAGCGCATTACAACTCAGGATCCCAATGTGCAACAAACTTAAAGCAAAAATCAGTTCTAAAGAATTGAGTTTATCAATCTAGATGATATAAAAGTGCATAGCTCCCAATGGCTTCTGAATATCGGAAAGAAGAGCGTTCCAGACGGATACAAAACTGCGCCTGAAAGCGCCGCGTGATGCAGTGGCCACAATCTTTGATCGATGGCTGAGCCAAAAGCCGCTGCTGCTGCAAGGATGACCGGAGTTGGCGTGGTGGTTTATGCTCCTTTACGAGATCAGCGAGGTATCGTGGTTTATTTGTGACAAATACTTTGTTTGTAATAAGTGCGACTTTATAAATATATGAAAAATATTCACTTACTTTTCACACCGATGGTTGTTCAAGATATATGCGCAATGGATTACTGAGCTTCATCTGTTTAGGTGACGTACACATTACGATCCACCATCCCATCTCTTTGCTTCGATTTAAGTTATTTCAATTTATGATTTGGTGTTCAGGAACGCATCCTGGGTGTAATACGGGGCTATGCCGGTTTTACTTATTTGAGTATTAATCAAAGCAAAATCTTCCGCTCCTGGCAGATTCTACTCTTCTATCAAACGACAGCCTCTCGATAACATTGACACTATTAGAATGGCGCTAATATCACATACATATATACTCGTAAATCGAATCAGTAAAAACGTGCAACACGTGTTGGCGAGTGCCGTAGCAGTATCAGTCTTGCAAGTGTAGTGAGTGGCTTTGACACGATTAAAAGTTGAAACGTTTCTTTAATAAATTTTCGGTACAGTTGGTTGTCTCCTGTCTCTTCACACTCGCACTACAGACACACACCGCCCAAGCTGCTTCGCTGCCCCGCGCCACGTGGCGTTCACCCACTCTCTAGCACGCCGCTGGCTGACGGCGTACTAGGGAGCGGCTGAGTGGCTGACGGTCAAGCCACCACGTGGCCGATGGAGATGGCGGGGCAGCAGCGACAGGGAGCACCTCTTGATTCTTCACACACCAACTTCACACCTTGCTCTGGCCCCCAATTATATACGCTCCCCGGTGACTAAACCCCGCCTATGGCCACACCCCTCATAGAACCTTTGGCAGCGTTCCAGAGCCTTCCCGGGTGGCTCCGCCCTTTTTCCTTTGGCCTAGATGTAGTCCTTCCCCTAGACAACCCATAATTGCATATCACACCACACCCCACATAATACAGGAGATGGCAAGGTATAATGTAGAGCGTCATCAATTATGAGTGCAACACAATTAAAGTAGAGGGAACTGAACATGGAAAGAGTAATGAAACAAGCAGCGGCACGCAATAAGGAACACAACTGCTTCACGAAAAACGAGATGTCTTAGAACGTGTGTGCATCACCGGCCCATCTGCCAAAGACGGAAGAAGAACAGGAACACCGGCCAGTGGAAGCAGAGGTCCAACAGGGGGCGACACTACCGGATTCAGCACAGGTGGCCCAGACGGGACAGAGGTGTCCTCCCCTCCCGGCATGTCCATTAAGGGCGCTGTGGGCACCCCTAATGTCCGACCCGATGGCAATTCCAGACATCCCTGATCCACAAGAAATTTAATGGGCATTCTGGCTAAAAAGTCATTGCCAAGCAAGCACAGCACGGCCAACGTACGCAAAATCAGTAATGGCCCTGTCGCACGGACATTCCCAATGGCGATGCATGCATAAACCTGGCCAATGATGCCCATGCTAGCCCCGTTAGCGGCAATACATTCATCATACACGGGCCGAACACGCGACGCAGGGATCAATAACAGCTGTAAAATGACACCTGAAATGAGAGTGGCAGATGCCCCTGTATCCACCAAAAAACGGAAATTGACCCTCTGAACTCTGGCTGTCACTGTCGAAGATCCAACCACCGCGGCAACAACACGTCGGGCCAATTTTTTCCACTGTGTTTGCGAAATTGGCCAACCCTTAGCAATAGTACACGAACGCGAACAATTTAACAAATCGTCCCGATGTGATGTACCCATCCCAGCGGCATGCGATGAGTGAGATGACGAACATGCCCAGGTGCCCGACGTGTGCCCACTCGCCTGTCTGGAGGGACGTGATGGCAGACGGCCGACCGGAGGAGACGTGGTCGGCAATCCAGACAGTGACGGAACACGAGCACGGCACTCCCGTGAGTAATTGCGAACCCGGCCACATCTGTAGCACGTGACGAGAGGCCGCTGATGGAGCAGATCGTCGTTCGGTCACGGCCGGTAGATGTTCTGGCGACGTCGACCATCACGAGGGCGCCAATTCCAATGGGGGACAGCCGCTGCGACGTCGCTCGTCGATGCCTCCTCATCGGGGATGACAACTACCTCCTTAAGAGACCAGCCGACGGGCTGACCATCCTTAGCTGGGTCCCCCATTCACGCCACCATCGGCGCCCAGCACTTCAAATTCTCCTGTGTGTTAAGGCACCGTGCGACCTACAAGGACGTCTTTACTTCATGGCCGCACGTAGGAAGAACAACGTTAATTTCCCTAGCCAACGCCAACAAACATTCCATCACCAACGGATCCAACAGTTTCTGTTTAACATTCGGATATACATCAACTGCCAAGGCCATCAAGGCGCTTCTGTAGGCGAGGGACGACTCTGAGCTCCCCCGCCTACGGTGCTGAAATTTCCTCCTTCTGTCGTCTGGCGGCTCGAAGACCTCCATCTCTTGAAAAGCTTGTGCAAGCGATGCCTTCTTGTTGGCGGGAATGGAATGGAACACCACCAATGCATCATTGTCCAACATGGTGGGCAAGGCAACGAGCGCCTCCTCCTCTAACCATTGGACAGACTTGTAGGCGGCCTCATAACGCCAGCAAAAAGTGCTCCAGTCACCTTGCGGCTGCCACGAACTCGCGAACGTGAGGCAGGCGTCGACCTCGATCGGCGCTTTCCATTGTAGCTGGCGTCGCGATGGACGGTGACACCTCGTGCGGTAGCGGAGAAGCACCGTTGTCAGCGTGCCCAACTGGGTCTCCACTCTTTGCCACGGCTCGTCAGGACGAAGATGTTGTCTCATCTCCGTGGATCGCAGAGATTATAGATTGTCAAGTTTGCATGATAAGACTCGTGGCCGGCTTGTGTTTAGTGACCTGCAATTGGGGAGCGTTCACGTCTTGAAGTAAATCTTCATCCGTGCCGGAAGCAGAGAAAGGCATACATATTTTCAATAAAATGTTAAATATATTTACAAAGTTACAAGTAACTATAGCATGATAATCGTCAAATCGTGAACTTTTTCAGGTAGGAACAACAGTTCCACACTGCCCACCAGGGATTATTTGCCTGTCTGTCTGTCGTGCAGAGCCACGCCCTCGATTTGTATTTCAAAGAGCGCTTCGGGCGGGCTCAGTACCACGTGACGCGCCGCCCCACGCAGCTTGCGCCGCGTGACATGGATCGCACGAATGCGCTGTCCAACCTAGTTCCAACCTGCCCACTTCGAAGAAACGTGTTTTTGAAGCTGCAAACCTACTCATGAGTGTCAAATTGTCATAAGCTGGATTTACGATGTCGACATATTTCAACCAATAGTCCGAGAGGAGGCGCTTACCTCCAATAGGCAAGGGAATCCAGCCTCACCCACTTCACACTAAAGGAAATTTACACTCGTACCTTCGTCCATCACCAACTCCTCAACGTACCACGAGGCACGCTCCACTCACCTGACACTCACCTGCACCGTTAAACGTGTTTAGGTGCAACTTGTGTTGAAATTGTTTCAACAATAGCGCTCCAAGTGATTTATGTAAAGCACAATTACTACAACACGAACAACACCATTCAGACCTTTGCCAATCTACTGTTGGATGAAGGCCACCCCGCATCATGTGATCGTGGGGGAAGTTTGACCATACTTCACCACGCTGGTTAGTGTGGGTTCTTGAAGCAGAGGGGCCCGCGACTGATTGAGAAATTGCTTATCCCTGATCTTATCTATGGCTGGCAATGGAACTTGGGTTTCGCGGTTCATTGCCCAGTGTTCTCACCATCGTGCCGCCATTCTTACATCACCCTTTAAATCGTTCGGGTTTTCAATAAGTGTTCAGATCGTTCCTAGCAATAGCGCTTCAAACAAAATAGTCGACATGTGCTGCACACTGCGCATACCAAGGCGAGTGTCACAAATGGATTAAAACCATGACATGTTTCAATTTGACATTTTCTTTTCATTATTACTCAACAGATCGTCCACCCACCACCATAAAGTCAACTCTTGCTTCTCCCACGACTACAGCAAACGCAGGTAATTATATGTCTTTAATGAGTAAACTTTACACATTTTAGCATTCATACTAGTGTAGTGTAGTGAGTTCTGGAGACTTCGGAGACTGATCTTGAAGGCAACACTTTTATTCACAATACACGGCAATACAGCCCTGCTCACTCAGGGCAACGAGCCATCTATACCCACTGCCTGGGGAAGTATTGTTTCTGGGTTAACGTGCCCTATTACGAGACCACTACTCTGGGTCCTCCGGCTACGGGTGCCTAGGGGAGGCTACTCTAACCCGACCTAGCCAGGGTGCGGGTTCTGACCACTGGCCCACTCAGACCCGGCCCTCACAAGGACGTCGAGCTGGGTCTCACCACTGAGCCACACAGTGTCCCGGCTCTTACAAGGGCAGCGGGGCTAGGGGTCCCAGGGTCTTATCTAGCTGGTCTTCTTGCTTCTGTCTTGGACTGGTCCCGGACCCTTCCAGGGGTCCGGCTTTTATACCCAGCACCAGTGCGTCAGCCATGGCTCCGCCTACCTTCTACAAAGTTCCATAGCGGGCTCCGGGGGATCCCAGGACACCCCGCAGCCCCCTTCTACTGAGAGGGTTCCCTGGGGATCCTAGAACACCCCACAGCTCCTTCCTGCTCCGGGGCTAGGGATATTGCGACTGCACCTGCTGGACTGTGTCTGCCCCTGCAGGTAAGTGTACATAGCCCGTTGACGTCGCAACACAGAGCCCATTCGCGCCGCTACACTAGTATTCGCTATGGCGTTGAATGGAAATACCCACAGGAATATCATCATCAACCGTTCTTCATCCATTGCTGGATGAATGTGTTCCCAAATTATCAGTCCTTTGCCGATAATAATAATTCAAATGTATAATGCTCATTCCATCTCAGGAACCAAATGTGCATTCAACTAAACACAAAAATCAGTTATAAAGAATTGAGTTTGTCAATCTAGATGATGATTTAAAAATGCATAGCTCCCAGTGGCTTCTGAATATCGGAAAGAAGAGCGTTCCAGACGGATACAAAACTGCATCTGAAAGCGCCGTGCGATGCGGTGACCACCGCCTTTGATCGATGGCTGAGCCAAAAGCCACGGCTGCTGCAAGGATGACCGGAGTTGCCGTGATGGTTTATGTTCCTTTATGAGATCAGCGGGGAATCGTGATTTATTTGTGACAAATACTTTGTTTGTAATGAGTGCGACATTATAAATATATGAATAATATTCACTTACTTTTCACACCAATGGTTGTTCAAGATAGATGCACAATGGATTACTGACCCAGAATGGCGCGAATTTCACATTTAAAAATATATAATTGTAAGCTATTCGGGACAAAACGTGCAACATGTGTTGGCAAGTGCCTTAGCAGTAGCAGTCTTGCAAGTGCCGTGGTGCTGACAATCACAGTCGCACAGACACACACAGCTCGAGTTAGGATCTGCCTATCTCTGCAGGACCATCTGGGGTGGACCTCACCCTGGTGTACATCGCTGTCTCGGTGGTCGTGTGCACAGCGATCGCGTGCGGGGCTGTCTGCTACGCGTGGAAGCAATGGAAGATCAGGGTCAGTGTTACCGTTCGCAAAGCCACTACTCACGCGTAGACATCTCAATGTATTGCAGGTGGCACGGAGGTAGTGGTAGATGCTGTCAATCATCCCAGCTTGGCCCGGAACATTCTTTTGGCATTCTCTGGCCATAAAAAAGGCTGTCTCTAGTGTAGGTCACGCAGTTTCAAAGACAATACGTATATTTCAGATAATTTTTGTTTGCAAGTTCACAACAAGTACTGTGTGTGGTTAATGCAGACTTGATTACGTGCAAGAAGTATGTGTTTCATGTTTGAACATCGTAACACCTCCTGTTGTATTTTCAGGACAAAAACTGTCCCTGTGTTCTGAAGCTTAGAATACAATTTTAAATCAATAAAAATTATAACCAGGATTCATGCTACGGGCAATGTGTGTGGGGCCACGTCTCCTGTGAGCATCGCTGTAGAATCAACGTGGGGCTGACGTCGTGTTGTTGCCAGCTCACCAAGTGTCCCGATTGAGCCCCCACTCCCCCTCCCTTAAATAAGAGAGTGCACATTTGCTCAATAATTCAAAAGATGAAAACAACAAGAACATGTTGGTATCTGATTAACAAACGTGGGGGCTAAATTGGCAAAGACCGATGCCTTTAATCATTTTGGCAATATTTAAATCGGTCCAAAATGTGTGTGTGCGTTTGATAACTCTCCGTGTGTTTAACCAACAGAGGAGCAACAGGGCAGACTCGGCCACAGACAATGCGGACCGCACCTACACGTCGCTGACAATTCCGCCCGCTCTCTACGAGACAATCCGTCCATCGGAAATGGAACGTGAAGAGGAATACACAGATGTCGTGTTTATTGGTAACTCCCTACGTGTGCTGTAACGCGTTTTTTTCACAACGCCAGTCAGACACAACGCGATGGAGTGAACGGAACTACGTTCCAGCGCCAGTAGGAATACGCGGTGGTATGGCTGCTTCGTCATAGCATCTCACTACAATGCGGGATACTGCTGGATGCTTTATAGATGCTACCCATCACGCGACACAGTCTTTGTTCAGCCTGCATACGTATCTCACGTGTTATCGCAGCCTGTGCTTTACCCTATATAAAAATTATAACGCGATTTTTCCCGAACGCGTTGTTCCTAAGGAACAAATTTACCACGTTATAGAAGAGACTGTACAGTCTTTAACGTCAGTTCATTGATAGAGAAGAGTCTCACTACAGCTAACAGATCGTGGAGGTTATCCGGCATATACCGTAGCACACGGCTGTGTGCGAACCTGGTGAAATGGTGAAGATCGGGAGCATAAACTTTAGCGAAGGGTTAGGTAACACCAATGCATTCCTCTGCACTGGTCTCTACAACACGAGTACAACTCTTCAATACTCGCCGAGCTTCTCCACACTACTCGTTAAAAGGATTCCACATTTACTCATCAGCTCACTATATTACCACAAAGGCACCGCCGCATTACCAGAAAGACTGTGCATTACTATCAGGGGAAATTTGGATTAAACGGGAGACTTAGGGTTGGGACATTTACATATGTTAGCCAAGAAATTATCATAGAACCCAAGAGGGCATTGTTCTACTGAGCAAAAAATGGAAAATAAAGTAAATTATTAAAGGGGCAAAAAAATGTTTTTCGTAATATTACCCACACTATGATGGCAACGTGATATGTCATTAACTTAAAATAAGATACAAGTTAACGGTTGCAGATTACAAACAACAACGCGTCACCTTTAAGGTACCCCACTGTTGAGCCTCTTGCTTTATTCTTCTCAACAGGCGAGTGAATGTTGCGACATCAATGGCTCCATCCGGGTTGGTTGAACTCTGGCTCACGTGACCTGCAGCTGGCTCTGAGATCTGGGGTCACTGGGGCCGTGGTCTGTGCAGTTGAGGTGGCTGGAGGTGAAGTCACTGGAGGTGAAGTCATTGGAGCTGAGATCACTGGAGCTGGGGTCACTGGAGCTGGGGTCACTGGAGCGTCGAGGACTCTAGAGCCAGAGTCAACGTTCTCGAGCAGCTCTACTATAACCTGCTTACCTTCATATGGCTTTTTAAGTTTAAGTAATTGATTATTCAAATGAAGCACATGCATCACTAACACTACTTTATAAATACAGTAAAACCTTGGATTGTGAGTAATTTGGTCTGCGAGTGTTTTGCAAGACAAGCAAACATTTTAAATAAATATTAATTTGATAAACCAGCGAGGTCTTGAAATACGAGTAGTACGTATATGCTTTGTCTTCCGAGCGTCACGTGATCACAACTGATATACGAGTGCTTTGGATTACAAACACGTTTCCGGAACGAATTATGCTCGCAATTTAAGGTTTTGCTGTAGACTGGAGGCAAACATTATATCATAAGAAGTGCATGTTTTGAACTATTGCCCATTGTCATCATCATATAATCTTCATGAGTAACATTTGTAGCATTTTCAGTTGTAGATCCTATTTTGCAGTGCAGTGCCCCTCAGGGTCACCACCTAAAACGTTCGCTTCATATATTTTTCAATAGCTGGATAGTTTAAATGACAAATTTCATCGTTTTGTAAGCAATATTTATCTTGAATAGATCGACACATGTTGAACTTCTGTCACACCATAAGTAGCCAAACGCGCTAATCGTATATGCAATGGGAATTTTTTCCGGAATAAAAAAATTAAACTTGTCATATTATTATTTCAATTAACAAGTGTGTTGAGTTTTTGTTCCTTGGTAGTTGAAGTGCAGTTTCAGCAGCCTTCACCACAAGCTCTCAGTCATGGTGCAATGAAGAAGAGTAAAAGCCAGGTGCCAGAGAGATACCGATCCAGTAAAATGACAACAGTTAAACGCATGCAGCTATTGCCACTTGGATAGAGTGTAAATAAGCAAGCAGATGGACATCAAGAGTCGCTAAAATCGACAACCTATGAACTATTTTTTATTTTACCAGGTAAGGTCCCACTGAGCTATGTAGCTCTTTTTCAGAAGCGACCTGGCCACAAATGATAGCTCAATTAAGTGGCTTATCACGTGGAAATGTATAGCAGCCACGTATTATAAACGAATGTTGATTATTAATGTGGAGGGTCAAAACTGGAGGACTCGGAGAAAAATCCACAAGACCACGGCGAAAGAGAGAACATGCAAACTACAGCCCCGCCCACTTCCCCCTCCCTCATGTCTTCACACGGAACCTCCCACTTGTAGCCCCGCCCACTTCCCCCTCATGTCTTCACACGCAACCTCACACTTCCAGCCCCGCCCACTTCCCCCCACATGAATTCACACGCAGCCTCCAACTTCTAGCCGGTCTCCAATTGGATACCTGTTTAATTTACCTTGATGACATTATCGTCTTTATTAAGACATTCGAGGAACACCTCGAACGTCTGCGGGTGGTATTCCTGAAAATGTGGTCCGCTAATTTGAAGTTTAAGCCACAAAAGTGCCACCTACTCCGGGAATCTGTGCGGTACTTGGGGCACATTGTTCAGGTATCTCTACGGATCCCGCTAAGACACAATGTGTCAGCTCGTGGCCTACGCCCACTTAGGTCAGCGAGGTCCGTAGCTTAATCGGGTTGGCCTCCTACTATCGGCGAATCGTCGCACACTTTGACACCATAGCCAAGCCCCTCCACGCTTTGACAGCAAAGGGCGTGAAATTTTGCTGGGGTCTGGAGGAGGAGGCCGCTTTCGTCTCTTTTCGTGATGCCCTGGTGAGTGCTCCGCCCTTGTGTCATCCTGATTTCACCAAGCCGTTTTTGCTCGACACGGATGCCAGTAACACCGGCATTGGCAGAATACTCTCGCAGGTCATTGGGGGAGTCGAACGCGTCGTCGCTTACGGTAGCAGGGTTTTGTCGCCGGCAGACCAGAGGTACTGCGTCACCCGCCGCGGGCTACTGGATATTGTTTTCTTCATCCAACAGTACCGGCCGTATCTCTACGGGCGGCACTTCACTGTCTGTACGGACCACGCGGCGCTTCAATATGCACTTCGTGTTGACCAGCCATCGGGACAGCTGTCCCAATGGTTGTAAGTCCTTCAGGACTACCAATTCACAACCACTTACCGAAAGGGTGTTCGCCATACGAACGCAGATGCCCTGTCGCGACTGCCGCTGGGCACGGTGTGTGCGTGCTTTGTTGGGTTAGGACGCTGCAAACCACAAAATGTCGTCCCTTCCACAGCCTTAGCCACCGCTGCTGGCGCACCGCCTCCCGAGATCCCCTTCTCTCAAACGGGTGGGGATTCATTGCTCAAATTGTTCCTCGCTGACTGGGGCTGGCTCCAAATGGGGGACGCGTCCCTACTCGCAATCCGTCGTAAGGCCAGTGGCTCCACGAAAGGCGTGGTCGGGGTCGATTAGTGGATATTGCGACAGGGTCTCCTCATGAATTGGGATGGTAGGTCCCTTTGCGATAGAGTCGTTGTGCCATCCGCCTTGCAGGGTAAGGTTATTCTGGCCGCTCACAAACGGCTGTTGCATTTGGGGTCTCACAAGATCCTTGCCATGCTCCAGCGTGATTTCTTCTGGCCAGGCATGGCAAGGGATGTGTCCATCGTTCTCATGGGGTGTGTGCAGGGTGCCTAAAGGAAGCCGCCTTCCAAAGCGGCCAGTCCGCCGCTGCAATCTATTCAGGTCTCACGCATCAACGAGCTCGTTGCGCTCGACATTCTGGGGCCCTTCCTGGCAACACCTAGGGGTAATAAGTACCTGCTGGTTGGCGTGGAATATTTCACTCGATGGCCTATGGCCTGGCCACTCGCTAACCAGTCGGCAGCAGCCATTACCGAGGCCTTTGTCCAGGGCTATGTCCTGGACAAGGATGCACCGGAGCGGCTGCTGACCGATCAGGGAAATAATTTCTCGAGCTCCTTGCTGCTTGAGGTGTGCGACCTCCTAGGTACTAAAAAGGTGTGTACCTCCCCGTACCACCCACAAACTGATGGTATGGTGGAGCGACTCCACTGGATGCTTACGTCCATGTTGTGCCATCAGGTGTGCGAATCTCAAGTGGATTGGGACTTACATATTCCGGGTGTTGCCGCCTATAGGATGGCTCCCCACGTGGCAACTGGGTTTTCCCCCTTCTTTCTTATGTATGAGCAGGATGTTGATCCGCCCGTGGATGCCCAGTTGGGGATTCCCGAGCCACGCGCTAAACATAAGTTGGCTAATCACGTCAAAATTAACATTTCGAAATTGGCCGAGGCACGGGAGGCTGCAGCACAAAACTCAAACTTTCGCCAGACACACACGCACGAGTGGAAGCCGGGCGACAAGACCTGGCTACACTGCCTGCAGGTGCCATTGGCAACGTCTCCAAAACTGCTGAGGCCATGGAGGGGGCCGGTCGAGGTCGTACAGGTCGCGCACCCACAATGTGTTCAAATTAAGTGGGGGAAGCGTTGTTGGTATGTTTACCCCTCACGGCTGAAACCATTCATTGCACCTCACACCTCCCCTACATGTCAGAAGGGCCAAGCATGTGATGTGTCTGCTAACTCGGGGAATGTGATGCCACCGCCTGATCCTCACATGCCACTGTTACACTTCCAGACGCACCGGAAGTGACGGCTTCCAAAGAGCGTCAGCCACCAGATCCCGAAGACAAATGTGGAACCAGGCAGGCCACTTCGTGCCCTCAGGGGCTGCCTGCCTCACCTGTCAGACAACCATGCCCTGCCCCGTACGACGGACCGGCCATTCGGACTCGTGCTGTCGCACTGCTTTTCATAAGGGATGGCTGGTTCTACCACACCTACCACACGTTGCGGCGGCCGTTATTGTTGTTGTCATTGAGGCACGTGGAATTCCGGTTCTTTTTAAGGTTTCTTTATTGTGAAAATTGTGTTTCAGCCAGGATGGCTGCAGGCTGTACAGGGGGGGGGGGGGGGTGATGTGGTGGTGGTATTGATGCACACACACGCAAAACCGGACGACTTACAATACTTACCGGTGCGGGTGATCGTGTCATCTCTGACCAGGCTTCCTGAGGCTTCGTCGTCTTACTGTTACTCTATAATTCTCCACTGATACCCTACACTTCTCCATTGCTACCCTAGACTTCTCCACTGCTACCCTACGCTTCTTCACTGCTAGCCTACTCTTCTCCACTGCTACCCTATACTGTTATTAGCTCTGCTGCTCCAACTCTTCCATCCTCTGTCTCCTCCCAGGCGCAAACTCCCGTCTCCTCCGAAAACCCCTGTTTTTATCCCCGAGCCAATTAATTCCCAATTAATCAGGGGCATCCCCCGCGACGCCACTCGACCCCCCCCCCCCCCCCCCGCTGCCACGTGGAATGTTTTTCTAGACAATGCGGCGCCACTCTGCGACAACAACACCCTCTCGGCCAATCAGCGCCCTGCGTTCTTAATTACTCCCTGCCACCTGCTACCATCCTCAGATATCACGTCACCTCCTTTGGGACAACAACGACCAGCCAATCAGCGCCCCGTGTCCTTATTTGCTCCCACTGTACGCCGCGTGCACGCACACCGACTTCAGCGTGTGACGCGTATCTTAGGCACTTCATCTGTAATAAATACGTGTTGCCTCCATCAACCTTCTCTGTCGTCATATAAGGCCACTACACATGTCATTCAGAAATCGTTCAAATATAACATTGTCGTTTTTTTCGTTTGATAGAGCGTTAAACAGAAAGTATAATTAAAGCGAGAACCATTGTCTATATTTTATTGTTTGAGATATTTCTGTTTAACGCGGGTTCGAACGAGAAAATATGCATTTTGTGATGTTAAAATCTGCATAATTCGACAACGGTGAAATATAGTAGCCTCCACTCACGAAGAATTAAGGTAATACATTTTTGTTCATTCTAACAAAAAAAGAACAGAAATTTTACTCAGACGTTGCCCACGTACACGAGCTAAAGAAAAGACGACTTTACGTGAAAAGGTTGGGTTCATGGATATATACAGAAAGTGGTCAGTAAGCCACGGACAAACACTGCACTGGGTGTGGGTGGTGAATTGGTCAGGGTGTTAATGTGACACTCGGATTTGCGACGATCTACGATCCCATCGACGAGATAATGAGCGCTCTATTTTCTGGCAGCCCAAATGCACAGCACCTCGCGGTCGTAGGCTTCATGTTCAGACCACACGTGGAAAACACGTAGAGGAGGGAACCGCAAAAGACAAGCGACCAAGCGAAAAACTTTCCGCTCAACGCCAAAATCGGGAAGTTGAAGGGCCGAATTTTTGTATAAAACGGCACACGAGGAAGTGAGGGCTGAGCAGGTGAAGAGGCTGTTGAGAGCGGTCTCCCTGGGCATGGCCGCGTCGTGCTCTTGGTCAAGTGCCACCTGTTTCGTCGCTCTGTGGGCTGCTGTCGTGAGTGAGTAACTCCCGCTGACTTGCCACTTTCTTTTAACGAACAGATCTGCGGGGACCACGGGTTAACAGCTCGCAGAGCGCATGGTTTGCACCCTAGAGATCCTGGGGTTCTAAATCCATGCTCCTGCCCGTGAGTTAATGGCCTCAATTCCATTAATTCCAGCGCTGAGAATTAAAAAAAATAGGTGTTACTGGCAGGTGAGGACAATTACTCAAGGAGTGGGTGGGAAGGTACTACGGGTCAAATACGTGAACCAGTTCACTTCGAGGATTCCCAGATGTAGCTCTGTGAACTCCCTTTATGTGGATCGTTCTCTAGCGAGAAGAGGTGGCACTCCCTTGCGAGACATTCAAATGGATTCTTCTCATGACACAATACCGTTAGCGCAATCTGGATACGAATTATATGTTTCATTGTATTAAATGTATATTGAAAAAAAGGGCAGATGTCAAGTACTGGTGAAAATTATCAGTGGTGGGAACTTTGTGTTGCCGATGAACGCATCTTGAGAGGAGTTATCCCGTGACGCTCGCCAATTTGCAACGCCACCAACTCTCTCGTTCACTCATCGCAAGGTGCCTAGGGGCAGGCTGAGCCACCGGACAGCCAAATTTTGTGCAATAATCCAGCAGAGGAGGTGCTACCCGATGCCCGCTACCAACTGATATCTGAAATCCGATCTGCCAGCGACAGCTTAAAGCAAATGTTTGTGCTGACCTGTCTACACTTTGCACTCCTATCGTGTGTTCGCATTGTTTGTTGTTGTTGTAATTTTCTGACACCATAGCCCCTTACTGGACTTTTTTGAAGACGAGCTTTATAGCTCTTCAGATTCCTCAAGTATGAATAGAATGATCAAATTTCGCAGTGGGCAGAGGCAGGGGTGAAGTGAGCAACGTGTCCATTGTTCTCACCGTCACGACAGGGGAGAGAACTGACAACCTCTGGATCAGCAGTCCCGTGCGCTAACCAGCTCACCAGAGTGGCACCCCCCTTAGTTTGAGAATAGCAACAAATGTGGATATATTCTCACAAAGATTGTGCATTTTTTTTCTAACGTTTATATTATTTTTTAAAATGTATCTTTAATGTAACATTGGACGTGTTTCTTAGCAGCATGTGCGTGATGTAAAATGTTGTCATTGTCGATTTTTGTCACGCCCTGCAGGCAATGCCAACGCAATCCTAGAGTTCGCCATCGCGAAGCAACATCAAACTATCTTGCTGCCCTGTCGTACAGACTGCCAAGGAACTGTTAGCGATATTCGATGGACTATATTAATTAATGGTGGATATAAAGACCTTGGTGATTCTCTTGAAAACATAATTGGCAACACCAAATACATTGACAACAAAAACGCTTCCATGACCGTCGAAAATCATGACTGGGAAGAAGAGAGATGGCACAGATGTAAATGGTCATGTCAGAATCAACACTCTAATGACATGTACACTGAAACATATTTTCTCTTCATCAAAGGTACGGTACGGATTATGCAATTGAACACACGAATTTGACGGAGAATCTACTAAAAGGCACAGAAATTACCAAAAGTCACAACGCGTTTTCTTTATTAATTTATTTAACTGATGCAGATTAAATGAACAGAAGCTGTAATCATTACAACTGAGTAAGCTAAGATATACGATTGTTGTAGGAGACGATTACTCCACCGATAACACTGGTCAACAAAAAAAACCCATTTTTTCCTGGCCTGGACTTTTGCAGCTGTTTTAGACTAATTTCAGGGTGCTGATTCCAAATCTGATCTCAGATTTGCTCTATCACATCTCATTTTTATGCTATCGGCATACCCCATTTTCATTGATTTTACCCGAAATTAACTTTGTCACTTATGATTGCAAGTTGTTGCGAGTCAGTGACTGCTTTAGTGTTAAAATAAGGTGCTGTATTTTTAGGATAGTGTGTCTATAATATAATTTTATGTAGATATCCACATTTATTTAATATTTTTCTTCTGCAGTTTTTATTGAAAATGCAATATTTGATGTCTCAAAAACCTCATGTGATAGACAAAAACTGATGCCATATTTGGAATCAGCACCCCAAAATTACCTTAAAACCGTTGAAATACCTTATGCCAGAAAAAGTGTGTTGACCAGTGTTATCAGTTCGAATACTCGACTAATCAGAAAATACTACAAGTTTGGAACAGAAAAGTCTCACCTCTGTCCACGCGTGTGCCGCTGGACGGCAGGTGATGGGCGAGGCGTGTGACGCCTTTTGGCATCACCAGCATAGCTTGTAGGGAGTTTCCTGCCAAACGTCTTGTGCATGTCCTCTGCAATGAAGGACTTTGGCATATTTAATGTTTTTTTTTACTATTTCAAATGTTCAAAAATAAGGCACTTGTGATTTGGATTTACTTTTAAAGACAGAAGGGGGGACGCATAGATTCGAGAACATACACAGGTTAGTGGTGTTGTTCAAACTGTTAAGGACAGTAAGTGGACTAAACTATTTTATCTAAAATATTTTTTATTTTACTAGGTAATGTCCACTGAGCTATATAGCGCTTTTTCAGACGTGACTTGGCCACAAATGATAGTGCAACAAAGTAGCTTATCACGCGGCCCGTTATAGAAGTTAACTACTCTAAATGCCTGCGGATTCTAAATGTGGAGAGAAAATTTACCCCACCACGAGGAAAGAGGGAATCAAACTCTAAATATGCAGGCATCAAGGTCGTGATCGAACCCACGACCTCCTGTATACTAGGCGAGGGAGTATATAACTTGAGACCAGATGACTGGGTGGGGCTATTCGGGGTATGGGCGGGACGGCGTGAGTAGTGGGCAGGGCTACGTGAGCAGTGGGTGTAGGTGGAGGAGAGAGTGTGGCCAATATCAGAAAGCGTCACTGTGTGGGTGGGGTTAGTGGGTGAGTAGGCGTGGCTCTTGAAAAGTGGGCGGGGCTGATGGAGGGGCTGCCGACCCACCAAGTGTATGAGTTGAGCTTCGCAGACATTTGGTTGCCTGAGACAAAGGGGCACACGGAGTTTGATTATTAAAGCAATGTTGGTGATATGTGCTTATGTATGTCTGCAGATGTTAAAACGAACAACATTATCCAAGCTAAAGTTGGTGAAAAGATCTCGATTCCCTGCCGAGGCAATTCTAAAAGCAGAATCTATGGAAGCGTTAAATGGCACTTTGCTCTACCAGGACAACCATACTACCCCGTCAACACCGTCAGTGGAAGAAAACGCTCCATCGATAATAACAAATCACTTCTCATTCACGATCTCCAGAGTGGAGATGCAGGATTTTACCTGTGTGAGCTGAACAATCCCCAGGAATTCTATGAGACGAAAGTCAAGATAATCCAAGGTAATGCACGAAAATAAAGCTACATTACGACACGTGGACACAGCTTTAGGCTATGAATTATTCTGAAACGTTTTTCAACACTTTTAAGACTTCAGCACTAATATAAAAAAAAACATAGCGGAGTGTAAATCCACAGGTTTCCTGTTACACTCCTTCACAAGTGAAACACAAACGTGCTAGCCAGTCGCCTTTGGTGGAACCAAGACTCAAATGTGTAAAACGTCAAGCAAATTCCCCAACTGACACAATTGTGACTGCATGTGTATTGAGTCCAACTGAGTCGCAGACGTTAACTTGGGAGCAACACTACATAACATCCGTGATCTGGTTCCATCTGTGAAGGATGTCATTCCTGACTTGCAATACCCTGGAGTCTATAAACTGAGCTGCAGCTGTGGTGACTGTTACATTGGGGAAACGAAACGTCATGTCTCTGATCGTGTCCGCGAGCACAAGTCAGATTTGAAACACGGCAAAATTGAGTCTTCCGCCGTGGCCGATCATTGCTACAACGCGGTGGGCTCTCATGAGATTGTCTTCTCCGAGACTAAGGTGCTCTGCAAGCCTTCTGGCTACCATCAAAGGTTTGTACACGAAGCCATTCAGATATACAAACACAGACATAATTTCAACCGTGATGATGGGTACAAACTTAGTAATCATTGGAAAGATGTTATCAACCATGCAAAAAAGACTTAATGACACATTTTTGGACCATCTTATCTGACAGGCACTATTTTACTTTACTTTACC
>CM025646.2:1884537-1899998 GCA_014621495.2 Entosphenus tridentatus
CGACTTGTTCGAACAGTTTCTGTCAGCTCCACGAAATGACTATTCCAAGAACAATTACATATTAAGCGTTAATGAACAAACAAACCATTAAATCTTGACTTAAAGCTTTCGTGACTGCAGGAATTCATATTCTTTGGGTTTTTCGGTAAAGTAACTTAGATAGGTGAGAAATAAACTAAAAAAAAACTATGATGTTTCGATCACAACACTGATGACGATCGCTTGTGTTGTGATCGAAACGTCGTAGTTTTTGTTATTTTCTTTCAACGAAAGACCCACAGAATATGAACAAACCATTTTTCTGAAATACTTATGTCACCAGTGCTCTTGATCGTTAACTTTAAATGCTGTCTCATTAGTAAAGCATCAAACTCATCACATAGGTTTTCGCGGTCAATATTAAGATCCGTGTAAAAATGTTTGAGTTAAGCCACGCAATCAACATTCTAACTTTGTGTAATTTTATTATTCTGACTTCCTGGATTTTCCTGAAGATGGATGTAGCAGTTCGAAGCATAACGTCTTGTCCAATTGCTAAATTTTACGTGACAATTGTACTTCAACTCTACCGGTGAATGAGTTGAAAAAATTATAATTGGCGCACTAAATGCTGGTACACTAGAGAATGTAATTAGTTTGGCTATGTCGGGTGGTGAAGGGTCTTCACAACACAAATTTGGCCAAATGATAAATCACGACGTGGCCTAACCCAAAAATCAACGAAGCTTCAAACTCATGGTGGACACCGTAGGATGCCCCATCCTAGGTAACATATTGAGTTGTTCATTTCATTCATATTGTCAGGTCACGGGACATAAAAAAATTAACCTGTAAAAACTAAGTTTTTCACTATAAATCCTTTATATGCGTGGCGGCTAGAGTCCCTCTCGTCCTCTGGCTTGAGATGGCTGCCACCTATGGGTCAGATGATTGGCTGCCACCATTAAGCAATTGGTAATTAAATATAAAAAAAATTGCCTAAAAAGTGTACAATTTTGAAAAAAAATTTTCACGAAAATAAATTGTCACGCACGAGTCTGTGTGCAAAATGTCAACTCGATTGGATCACGGGAAGTTGGTTAAAAAACGACCGAAAGATTTGCATGGTCGTAAGCGCGCAAGCAAGCAAGCACGCAAGCAAGCGAACTTAATATAAAGGATTTTTAAAAAAGAGAAATAATGCAACAGTAAGTTTGCGTAGAGGGCGACATGACCGATGTGTTTTTTTTTATCATACAATGGATCAGAATATCGCCATTTAGCAGAAGCAACCCTGTACCTCAACCCTGGGCGAGACTAATAAAACACTGCCGCAAGCCCGGCCGGGGTTGGAAACTGGTTGTTCTTTTTAAATCCTTTATATTAAGTTCACTTGCTTGCTTGCTTGCGCGCTTACGACCGTGCAAATCTTTCGGTCGTTTTTTAACCCACTTCCCGTGATCCAATCGAGCTGACATTTTCCACACAGACTCGTTGTGCGTGACAATTAATGTTCGTGAAATTTTTTTCCCAAAATTTGACACTTTTTAGGACAAAAATATTATATTTAATTACCAATTGCTTAATGCTGCCATGCAATCATCTGACCCATAGGTGGCAGCCATCTCAAGCCAGAGGACGAGAGGACTCTAGCCGCCACGCATATAAAGGATTTATAGTGAAAAACTTTGTTTTTACGGGTTATCTTATTAAAATGTAACGCCGCACACCGAGGTTCCCAAACACACTGGGGGAACATTTAAACGATCAAGATAAGCGCAACTGTGTCGGTCTCTGTGGTTGCATTTCATATCTGGGAACTGAAGAAGCTGAAAGTTCACAGTATGTGGAACAAAGCAAACATGGCATGGAACAACACACAGATAGACCGCAAAAACATTAGAGGGCAGAGATAAGAGCCCTACAGTTTTTTGTTTGGGTTGCGTCTCCCATTAAAGAGGAATTGTACAGTTATATTTTTTATTTTCATGCAAAAATAAACAAAATATGTTCTTTTTACTTACACCACATTTTGGTAAATATAATAAAACTAGTTTAGTGTGTTGTACTTCCCCGCACCTCCGATTAGCATAGTTGGCTACGTACGGTGATAAAGAAGTTCAAACATACATACAAAACTCATGTTCCTATGGTGCATTATAAGCTGTCATTCAATGGCTTCGTTATTAATCTGAATCAGGAGGCATCGGAGAAACTTGATGTCTTTTTTCCTATGCCAATGCCTCTAACACCAAACAATTATTACTGTTCGATTAGCACGGTTGGCTATATACGGTGCGAAAGAAGTTCAGCATACATATATTACTTTGTTAAAAAACACAGATTTCGTTGAAGTTGGAATAATCCTGCTGTTATGTCTGGGATGGAGCACCCAATTGCTACCTCACCGCACTTGACAGAATTCAGAGTAAAGCAGCAGTGAGGAGGATTGATGATCCATCACTCGCCGATTAAGACCAGTCACTCGCTCACTTCCTATCACTCTTCTATTGCGACCGGCATTATTGGGGCACCACATTGGCAAGATGTTAACTACCTCGCCTGGTATACAGGTCATGGGTTCAATCCGAGTCCTCCAGTTTTTCCCTCATTTAGAAACACGCGTTTAGAGTATTTGGTTGCACTACATTTCCAGATGATGATAATCCACTTCATTGAGCTATCATTTATGATAGCCTGGTCGCTGCTAAACAAAAGAGCTATATAGCTCAGTGGGCCTTACCTGTTAGACTAAAAATAGTTTAGTTTTAGTTTCGATGATCACCGTTGTAATGAACTTCACCCATTGACTGCTCCACCCATGTAGAGAACTCAAGTCTAAAGAAGAACAGGGCTGTCTTTCCCACAGTCCTGTTCTTCACCTGAGGACGGCTGCTTGCGTTGTGGCCGAAACGTCGTGAAAATTGTATTTTATTATGTTTTCTTTTTATTATTTTATTATTTCAACTCTACGTGACTTTACCGAAAGAACCAAGAAGATGAATCCCTGCAGTCACGAAAGCTTTAAATCGAAATTTAAAGGTTTCTGTTACTCAATAGCTACTATTAGGCATTAACACATACCAATTAAATAAACTTGTCACCAGCAAACATTTTCTAGATTTCATTCTTGGTGAAGTGCAATCTCCAACTCCGACCCAGTCCTCTCTGGCCTCTCTATCCAAGCGCTACGATGAAGGGACATTTCCAGCAATGTCGCACATTGCACATTTTTCCTTTCGAGGCCACATGCCGTCGTTATTATTGACGAATGCGTCGAGTCCTTTCCATGTCCGTGCACCGCTGCCAACGCAGCGTCACCAAGTGAAACGGGTACCTCGCAAGCTGCTTTGCCAGTTGGCGGGTGCTCACTGCCAGAATTCTCCTCTCCCTCGGTGAATGTCGCGTGTTCAGGCAGCGACGCGACCAGGTTCTGTGCGGAACAGAGCTGTTGTCAAGACCCGAGTCTCGTCCGGCACAGCTTGGGTGCGCAATGGAAACACGTACGTATGTATGTATGTGTACTGTATGTTGAACTTCTTTCGCACCGTATGTCGCCAACCGTGCTATTCGGACAGGGAAACACGACCAGAAGCAGCATTTTCTCTGCGTTATGAATACTGCACACATTGACGTTTTGTGTAAACAATGCGTCACGACCGAACACTTTACGTGCTTAATGTGTAACGCAAGGTTTACTAATGTGTGTTAATTTGCAAGTAAATACGATCGATTTTAGTAACCTGCAGAAGAAATTGTAAGTTAACATATTTCAATATCAAAATTATCTCTCAAAAAGCTTCATTTCACTGTCATGGAACACTGTTTTATCAATAAAGATTTATTTGAATTTGGATGTTTTTCTAACATTAAAAATTCCTAACGCAACAAAAAAAGGCACATTATCTGTGATACATATTTCTCAAATTTTTTCCAATTCCTTCATTTTCTTGCCCTTGAACTCAAACTGTGCCCCCGATAGCGATCACACAGCAGTCGATAGACACCTGGCGGCAGTCATTACCTGTAGCCCCTGCCAGTCTTCATCCTGGACGTGCGACGCCACGTCCGCCAGAAGCCTTCGGAGGAACAAGTTCTCCTCTCTCTGTCTCTGCACCTCACCCTGCAGCTCCTCGATCATCGACGTCTTCTGCGAGGAGTAATCGTCCTCCTCTTGGCATCGACTCCGCGCGTCGTCGCTGTCGCCCGCCTGCTCCGGGGACACCGCGCCCTCCCGGTCCTGGTACCCGTCGCTGTTTTGCTCCTCCCCGGGAATTTCGTACGCGTCGCCGGGGAGGTGGTTTCGATCGGCGGAGGCTCGCCCTCCCGGCGACGACGCCTCCTTGTCCTCGGACGAGCCGCAGCTCTCGTTGTCGAGGTGGCGGCCGCGGCGGCGGCGGCTCCCGTCCTTGGGCCCGGCATCGTACATCATCTCGCCCTGTGTGTGCTCCAGGTGCTGCGCGTCCATGCTGTCCGTCGAGTCAGCGTCTTCCAGTTCGCCCATCAGGCAGCCGTCCTCGTCGTTCTCGCCGTCGTCGTGACCCCGCAGGCCGCTCGCAATCCCGTTGCTGTCAATGTCGTAGCAGCTGCCCTCGCGGCTCCCGGGGCTCTGCGCGATATCGCAGTCCTGCTGGCTGTGGCCATCCAATGAGATGTCCTGCATCCCTCGGCCCAGGTACTGCGAGGCGATCTCAGTGAGGTGGTGATGGGACCCCTGGTTCTCCTTGGGGTCCCTGGGGAAGTCAGGAGGGCCGCCGCGGGGCTGAGGTGGCTCCATGCCTTGCTGCCTGCACCTTCGCCGCTGGTTTCCTATCCAGTTCTGCAAACAGGGAATCAGTTGACTCAATAATGGAAATGTTACGCGCTCAGGAGGGCATCGCCGACTGCGTGCCAACACTCATTTCAAATAAGGATCCCGCATTGGGGTGATTGATGCATTGCACGAGTACAATTACAGCCCCTGTGCCAATCCACTGCTGGATGAGGGCCTCCACACGCCATGCGTCACGGGGGTCATTTGACCATGCTTGATCACCACATTGGTGGGCGCGGGTTAATGAAGTCGGCGAGCATAGTTGTGCGAGCATATAAGTACGGTGTGATTTTGTTGTACTGCTCTCTGCCAACTGTTTGTGCATGGTGGTCACTCACCCAAGCACTAACACCAGGCTGCAACCTGCTTAGCTTTAAAATGTTGGTGTCTTACGCGTGTAAATACGTGCTTGCTATGTGGAAATTGACACCATTGCCAACGATACGTTCAATCGAGGGATTTACGAGACGAACGAATTTAATGAGATCAACAAAAAATATCTTCCGAGACATGATGAAACTGGGGGCCTACGGGAAGTGTTCACTGTAGGCAATGATTCATTCATTAACGTGTAACAACTCGAATATTATTTTTTTTTACAGAAGTTTGTCAATCCATTGCTGGACAAAGGCCACCCCACGGTGTAATCGGTCATGGGGGATTGTTTGACCATACTTCACCATTCCGGTCAGTGTGGGTTAGTGAAGGTGTGGGGAGCCAGGACTAAGTTCAGATATATCACTTGCCACTGGTTTAGCCATGGCCCGGGATTAAACTCAGATCAACAGGTTGATAAGAGATGGCGTTTTAAATCACTGTGAAACCACTCCACCTCCCGAGCACCGAAAACGGTGGACTTCACATGGATGGACTTTGTATGAAAACATAATAACGTAGGGGATGGCACGCGATTCAAAATTGCACTCCATTTTAATTGTCCGATGCACCGTGAGGTTGAGGCTCCAGCAGTCTCACCTTGACGATCTCAAAGTCAATGTTGAGTTCGTTGGCCACAGACTCGATCTTCTCACGGCACACAGTGCCCAGGCTGGTCATACCATTATCCCAGTAGCGTTTCAGCATCACCAGGTCTCGGGGGCTGAACTGCGTGCGGTCCTGCATCTGGATAAAAAGGGGCGCCGTGATGGCGAGATGTTAACTACCTCGCCTGGCATACAGGTCGTTGGTTCGATCCCAATCCCGAAGCCTGTCCTCTGGTTTTTCCCTCCACATTTAGAAACGTGCTTTTAGATTATTTGGCTGCTATAAATTTCCACATGATAAGCCACTTGTGGTCATGTCGCTTCTGAAAAAGAGTTATGGAGTTCAGTGGGCCTTACCTGTTAAAAACAATTGAAAAGTCGGTAACATAAATGAATGGGTCCCATTTCAATTTGGGTGCGAGAATTGTACTCCAAAGTAGCAGTTAGCTGAAACAATAATGATTGAAGTTGTTTATATTTGTATTGTTTACTTTTACTTGTGTTTCTATACACAGCACTTTGAGTTGAAATGCCATGAAGGAACTTTATAAATGAAAGACTAATGTTATGGTTATAATTGCCGCGTGAACTGCCTGTGCACGAGACAGTGAAATTTGTTCGGCTGTTATGTCAGGCGGTGGAGGGACTTTTGACTGAAATTTGGGCATGTAATTACGTGGCCTTCCACAAAAGTGAATGACAAAGCGTACATTTGTTCAGCGTTTTCTGTTAGTCTAGTCGACGTCATCCTCGAGAAGTTCAGTCACTTCCGTGGATTTCATGTCATCATCTCTCAATGCAGTGGACTAAACCAGTCATAGTTATTAAATGTTGGGTGTGAGTGGAAAACAATTTCACCCCACCACAATATTATCAAGTCAGCAACTCAGTATTTCTTTCTCTACACAAGTCAAGCCAATAAACATATTTGGCCTTCTTTAGTCTACTGCAGTCTCTACTAACATTACAAATTCATCTTAGGTCTGCGTCTGCATTTTTACACCAGTTGATTTAATCTCTTTGAGTGATAATTAAGTCTTATGTCGATAGCCAATCATTATCGTGCTTGATGATTTTCATTCATTCAGTGAAAATAAAAAAAAACACACAGACACTTTGTTGATGAATATATCCATCACAACCACCATGGTGTTCCCAGTGCTCTCTGTGACTGGCAAAGTTTTCATCCACACGGTTCAGGCATTTATTGATATCTGAAAGCCACAGTAAGTATCAAGAACCTCTTTCAGGCAAATATTGCATTGGGAGGTTTGGCCATGAGCGTTTTTTTGGTTAGATCGCGTAAATATAAATGTGTCTGTCGTTAAACCCACCGCAACCCGACACAGCCAATTAGTAATGTTCGTCACGTAAACAAAACATGGCAATTTTTTACGAGTACAGCACACCGGTGTGTTGGAGAGTAAACTCACAACATTTACAATTCGAGTACGATGTTTCGCCAGTAATTACAACTAGCGACTGCCAGAGTTGTGGAGAAATCCTCTTGTTTCAGTCTTAATTAGAGGGATAAATGAGATGTTGTCACTCGTGAGCAAATCAGGTGTGAAGACCAGAGGGGGGTGGTTAATGTATGCACATAAATTACAATGGATAATCCATTAATGGTTGGGTTATTCATAGGTTTGGCCAATATCATTTTGCAGGGTGTTTTCAGAGCGGACTAAACGAGGGTACGCAGAGGAAACCCACGCGTACAAGAAGAGTTGGCACAGCCATCTCCCGACTACCTACCAACCCCCTTGCCTCCAAAAGTGCTGGATATTTTAGGCATGAAACCGGTGCGCGTAAATGAACAGTCTAAATAAATCAGCGGTGTAGCTATCGAGCGAGTAGACGGTACGACTACAGCAGGGCCCACCAGCCGGAGGAGCCAAGGAACCAGGCTACATAGGAGAAGGAAATTTAAGTGCCCCCCCCCCACCTCGTACCACGGCCCATGACAACCACGCTACGTCAGTGGTCTAGACGCTCCACCAGAAGGAGGATATGCATCACGAGGGCTTGCAAAAGAAGGAACATGTTTTCGAAGTAATTTTCAGACAGAAAGGTGTGAGGTGCCAAAATAAATGGAAAATTGGAAAATGTGACAATGATGACAGATTGCAGAGAGAGAAAGCGACAGCCAGTCATAAGAAAATGAGAAGAGGATATTTTCTCTCTGACTGCCTATGACTAAATGTCTCTCAAAGAGAACTAGTCATAGCAGAATAGGATAGTCTAGAGATTAGACTTGAGCATAATAAATACATTTTTTCTTGGCCTTAATAAAAAAAGCATAAAAAAGTTAACACATTTTCTTTCGGGAGGATCCTGCAAAGGCATGTTTGGTCGATGTGTATCTTTTGTTAGACATATTTAGGTGACAGAGAAAATCGGAGAAAACCCACGAGGGTATTTATGTTCAAGGACCAAAGAGATAGGTCAGTAACCTACTTAATATACTACCTCTTACAGAGACCCCCCACCCCCCATCTTGACCTTGCAAGAGGCAATCTCATTCAAATGATGGTTCCATCTCTGTGAGGTCCACCAAACCAACATGCAAGCCGATGCATTACAATCATTCTCCATAGTCACTGCCATCCACGGCATTCAGCGGACACCTCAATTTTCCATTAAATACAAGTGCATAAAAAACCTAAGCTGCGCCGATAAAGAACACAACTACCGCTATAACGGAAGATTTATGTTTGATGTCATTATGCCTGTAATCCCGCCATGCATGGGCTAGAGCAGATAGGACCGACCCGCTGTGCGATGCTAATCCCATTAGAAAGCCGTTGCGGGCTTAGCGAGCTCAGCTTAACTGCCTCACCTACGGAACCCCGTAACGGGGATGAAAATGTATTTTGACAGGGCGACTTAAACCGTGCACTCTAATGCCATTGTAGAACAATGGGTATCAGGCTCAGCTCGAAGCCCTCTGTCACGTGTTGCGTGAAATGGCCTGCATACGATCCAATCGGTGCACCAGATGAACACGTAAGGTCAGGAGGGGAGGGTGGGTGGAATATATGGGGAATCGTGCGCCAAATCTGTCCCGAGTCCTCGTTTCATAAGAGCACCATCGATTTGGAACGTCCCACACATGCTATTTATCCATCACTGAAATTAGCTCGGCTGCACTAACGGGGTACAAGAGGAGAATATGTAAAGCTGGCCACAACACTGCCTTTCTGCATTTCGCATGCTCAGCCATTACCTGCAAAGGTCAGCCACGAGAATATTTTGCATAAAAATTTGGAAAATGCTAAAGTGTGTGCTAATGTGTGCTTGCTCGCCAAAGGGATTTAAAAGGCTTATTACACCCCCACTAATGTTAAATAACTATTTTTACTTTACGAGGTAAGGTCAACTGAGCAATATAGCTCTTTTTCAGAAGCGATCTGGCCACAAGTGATAACCCACTGAAGTGGCTTATCATGTGGAAATGTATAGCAGCTAAATAATCTAAACACACGTTTAGAAATGTTCCCAGCCCATGCCATATAAACTAACGTGCAGGTGCAGTGATGTAGAGATTGTGGCAAGCTGTACAATGTATCCTTACCACTCTCTTTCTTCCAGGTGACAGATAGGGCATTCCACCCAAGCCAACATTCAGCAGGTATGGCTGTTGAAACAAGTCAAACTTTCATTCAAGACAATTACAACACAATTTTGATTGATATAGCATCTACAAGCGACTGGATCTCAAGACGTGTTTTTTTTAATATCAAGGATATCATTATGATCAACCAAGAGTACAACGGTGCTTTTTTCACTTAAAAAAATCCGTGTCATGTGTGTTATATATCAATGCACCCTTTGGTCAACGTGGTTTTTCAAGCAATGTTCATCTGCTGTCCACATTCCTTAGCCAGTGTTAGAAATTATACATTCCTATGCTGGGGGTAATTGAATACAAAATAGGATCACTGCTGAATTATTTTACAGTAATCATTGTAACAATAATTTCTAGTTATTGCTCTGCATCTACATTAGCCATACGAAAGAAGAAGATTGTATCAATCGTGCAGGGATGATATACTTAGTCGACCTCCAAACAGGATTTGTAATAATGACTTTATATTGCTCTATCCACTGCAACATATGCTACCATTACATCACCATTGTCAGCAGAGGTCGCAAACGGGTTTTGATTCTTTACCCGTACCCGGCCGCACCAGGGTCGCAAACGGGTACCCTACCCGATACCCGGCCGGGTACGGGTAGCCGGGGATCGGGTAGGTTACGGGTATTGGGTATCGGGTACCCGATTGCGACCTCTGGGATGAAGCCATGTTGCAGGCGTGGGTGGGTTGATTCTAGGAACTTGAATTGTGAGAAGAGACAACTTCACTTTTCTCATGATGTCTAAAACCTGCGTACATTCTCCAATCCACGTGTTGCCCTTTCTGTCTCTCAATATATTTCACACAACTTCTGCACTTTCTATAATTTGATTTGTAATTTTTCCTTGTTTATGATCCATGGGTCACAGCAGGAAGTGCACACTTATCAACTCTTTTCTTCTTTAGGCACATTGCCATGCTGCTTTTCATGATTCAAGTTCAGCTTTTGTAAAAGCAATCCAATGTGCTCTCAACGACTCTCAAGGATTTTCATTGGGAGGATCCTGCATTATGATGTTTGGTCTATTTAAGATGTATTTTGTTACATGGAAGGAAAGAAAAGTAGCCGGGGGAAAAACCAACCACGTAAATTATAGGATTCGGCTTCTGACCAAATCACCTGCAATGTGCCCAAGTCTGCTCAGATCTCGCAAGCTACGCAGGGTTGAGCCCGGATAGTGCTTGGATAGGCCACTGCTATGAACAACAGTTGTTATCGTCGACCATGGGGCTACGTTGCATTTACCAACCCGGAATGACCAGCATGGTGAAGTATGGTGATAACTCCCATGAGGGCCTACCCACAGCATGGGTAGGCCCTCATGCAGAATTGAGGATAAGACTAAAGAGTCCATAGAAATGATGGGGTCACATCCCATTTTCTACGTTCACGTCTCATGCCACCTTACAGCACGGTGGATTTGAGAGTTGTAGAAATCTCTCCATCATCTACCAACACTTGCCCTCCAAGCCGTTTAACCAACGGGCATTTGGTGGAGTGCCTCCACTCGGTGGACTCAGCCTAAAATGAGGGTCCCGATTCAGTCACTGTGCCCGGTTTAATGGCATTTGCTTTGTCACTGAGATTGCAAAATAATGAAGTAAAATGAGAACAATCACAAAAATAAACTTGTGACCCCCTTGGGAATAAAAATAAACAAGTTATCTTTCTCAACAGCAGGAAGCTAAAGTTCCTTCGCATGTCTCAATACTGTTCTGAGACACGTAACCTTGTTTCTCAATCATCTACAGTTTTAGTTTTACCAACAAGGAAAAACGTCCGGTTTGAGTAAAAGTTTTTTTTTTGTTCTTCTGCTTGCATTGCTACTTCCTCCACAAGTGTAATCTGAACCCAGGCAATTTTTAACTCACGAATGGCAAAATGTTTGGTTTTTGCCGTACAACTGTACAATACAAAAAAAAAACCGCTTAACGTTTTAGACTAGGTAATGTTTCCACTTTTCCCTAAAATATATATCAACACAAGTTAACATTTAAGAGGGTACAAAAAGTACAATACCGGGCCCGTAAATAAGTAAATAAATCACAGCGTGTGCACACCTATTGTGGAATTCCTAAAATAGGTAAAACCAAACTGTACCTTAATTGGGCTCCATCTGACATTGGGAGTCAAAAATAAAAGTTAGAAGAGGCTGAGTGGTCTAAAAGAGGGGGGAGGAATATCATGTTCGAGCACTGCAACTGGCACCTTTAAGACCCCGAGTTCAGCTCTATACTCTCTGGTTCTTTCGGTAAAGTCACGTAGGTGAAAAAAAATAAGAAAATAATATTTATTTAATTTTTTCACCTACATGACTTTACCGAAAGAACCAGAGTATGGATACTTGCAGTCACGAAAACTTCAAATCTCGAATTCAGCTCTATAGTTCCACCTCTCGCGATGAAACTGCATTCCCAAGCGTTGGGAGTAGTTCACAACCTGGTCACCAATAACTGCAGAAGGATCCCCGAAATAAATCATTTTACTTAATTCAATGCATTACATAAATGATTTATAATAGATTTTTTGGTGATGCCATGCAATGATCTGGCCTATTTTGTGTCGTTAAGACACTCCCACTAGCTGATATAGCCAAAATAAAATTAACCGTCACATATACAGGTGCCTAATTCGCCAATTATTGTTTCAACTCACCGGTGAAATTAAGAATTATCATCATAAAATGTAACAATTAGATACGATTTTTGCACAATTACGTGGCCTAACCCAACAATCAATTGTGAATCATATTGGCTGGAATTTCGTAGGCCTTGGCAGTTCCCAGTATTCACCAATGGATATATTCTCTGGGTAACCACGAGGCTGTGTGGAGCACGTTCTCTGGCCTACAAACAATCCCCTCCCTGCTGTACCGCTCAACAAACGTCACTTCAAGGACAGACCAGAGAGGTATACGTGTCCATAAATATGTAGCTTACAGGTTATATACGTCACTTAAGACAGTTCAAAAACATGTCTAGTCAGAGCAGTTTGTCAATCAAAGTATCGTCCTTCCTCCTGGAAGGACTAGACTTTGAGTAGGAAAAGGATGGAGTTAAGGGAGGGATCTTTAATCCCTCCATTCCCTACTATTCATGGGAGGGAATGGGCGGGAGTCTTGCCATTGGAAATGTGGTCTCTGCAAGCTTCCTAAGTAATCGGCAGAGACCACATTGGCAATCGGTCAGAAGAACAGCCTTTCTGCACGTGCTCTCCACAATTTTAAAATAATTATTTAAAAATATATATGTTCAAAGAATAGACAGTGCACACGAGTCTCTTTCATGGGCCAAAGTGAGGTCAGTCCAGCCCTGTCCACTCTTTAAAAGTAAAGTAGGGCAGGTGACATGCCTGAATGTATTCACTCTGTGCATTATCTTGTGGTCACCCAGAAGAAACACCTGTCAATAAAAGCCGTGGGTCTTGCCAGGCCACAATACATTTTACATCTGGGTTCGATTGACATGCAACAAAGCAAGTTTAATTTCAAAAGTGTGCTCTCACATGGGTAAATACGTATCTGTAAACCCCTTATCAGTGCCTACCTTATTACAGACCAATTCAGACCTTTTTGGTGAACTTATAAATCTCAAAGTCCCATCACAAGCGAGAAACACAAACAAATAGACAAAACATTTTTTTTCCCCGTATTTAAACGGCTGTACGTCATATGGACCTGAAAACATAATTTCCTTGCACACGGATACGGGTAAACCGTATGGGTTGACAGGTTTGTAAACAAGTCAAACTGAAGTGACTTAAGAAGTCGTTCTGTGCCGTTGTCTTCCGGGACTGCTCTCCACCACAAGGTGGCGCACCACTAGCTGCGCGTGTTTTGAATGAAAACATCCTCATCACGTGACATCGGCGTTAGCGCCACCGTAATATATACTCTAGAGAAAATGAGTTTAGGGGGGGGAATTCAAAGTGGTCTCATCCTCCTCCTCTCAGCTTGCGTCAGCCTCCATCTCCTGTCTACAGCTGTGAGCGGAGTTCCACATTTCTATCGTGGAAGGTGGTGGGGAGGGAATATGCCCACAGCACTATGTTGATTTTTTCAAAATGTGGAACTCATTACACGCTTTTTATTAACTCACTCTGTCTGTCGTTGTATCCTCAAATCTTGTAACTCAATTTTTACTCACTTCCCAGTGTGGTATCGACTGTAAACTTGGTATACTTATGTCATACTGATGACAATACTATATTATATCATTCAAAATAAAATAGATATATTTTTTAATATTATTTTTTATATGTTATGTTTCGGCTTGGCTCTAATTGTCCACGGTAAACTGACGTTGGCTGTAAATGACCACGGTCCCTTACGTTATGGAAAGCTTCGGGGCCACTTCCTGAAGTCGTGGAGTTCTTCCACTGCCAGTACGGTACATTTAATTAAAGCGTGTTTTTAAAAAAGTTTTTAAAAATATGACTTATTTTAAACATTAACATAGGAGTCCAGCTCTCGATTGTCTGGGGTACTTGTTGGGGTTTGGGAAGTTAATGAAAAACCGTATGTAGATTGGACTGTTAAAACGTATTGTTTATCTATGCAGAGTGGGGGTCCACATAAAGACCGCATAATCTGTTTTTATTTGTTTCTTAAAATAATCGGTTTACTTTCCGACATATTTGCAGTCACGTGGGTACTGAGTGACTGACCTGCAGAAAGATATTACAGTAGATCATCAATAATCCGGCGGCTTCGGCGGAATGGGGATGCTGGATTTTCAAACTCGCCGGATAATCACGTCATTATTTAAAAGCTTATTTTTGCACATTATTGCATAACATTATCTTTTGAAGTGTTAAGTATGTTTTTTAAAAATCCGTTTACTATATTAAATTAGCATGAATAAACAAATAGACAAAAATAAATGTCCTTCTGTATAAAGTTACTGCTTTTACAATACCGTACTTGCCACTCCAATCTAGAAGACTGCATGGGGTGATGTACGTACTACTCTTGTTTCAATATCGTTTGACAATCGCGTGACTGATGCAGCCTTTACATGCACTTTCGCCGGATTGCACTGTATATTTAATTTTTTATCACTGTAGTTATTCGTGATGAAACATGTATATACGTGCAGTATTTTAATTAATTTGTTATGTCTTGTATTATGTATTGTATGTAATATTTGACACTAAAATGAAGCATAGGTATTTTTTTAAAATCACACACATGGTGCCAATCAACCGACTGGTTCAGGCCTTTGAAGCGGTTTTGCCGGATTCGCAGGATCAGCCCGGGATTGCTGGATGTTGGAAGCCAGATAATCGCGCACCGGTTAATCAATGATCAACTGTATGATTGTTCACAGGCACGGGTAATCCACCACCCAGATCATTTGCCCACGGACATTCAACCCTTATGTGTACACTCCAGAATTAGCCTAAGCTTTGCTGGCATTCTGGTACCTGGTGCTGCCCTGGGCTCTGTGTTCCAATGGGCAGGAATCCTTGAGTGAACGAGGTAATAGGCGACACGGACTGGTGCGGCGTACTTCCGGACACGGCAACACCTGCAAGACAGCCACACAAGACTTGGGCATTCACTGTGAGGCACTAAAGCAGTATACCGTCATAATGCATACAACTAGGATTAAAAAAAACTTTAATATATATATATTTTTTTACTAGGTAAAGCCCACTGAGCTTTATATCCTTTTCAGAAGCGACCTGGCCACATACGATAGCTCAACAAAGTGGATGATCTTGTGAAAATATATAGCAGCCAATTAAAACACATTGCTGCGGAGGGAGCTGGTAGGAACGTTGGGTTGCTCGGTCAATGGCCAGGTTCAACGGCGGCGTGGTGTAGTCCGCAAATATGCCCGACTGTGAGGGCGGGCACAAGCCGGCGTGAGTAGATTAAACGTTGAGTTTTATAAGGGCACCACAGGGTGACCAGCCCCTCCCCACCCCTCACCCAGCCCCACCCAGCCCCTCCACACCCAGCCCCTCCCCACCCAGCCCCTCCCCACCCAGCCCCTCCCCACCCAGCCCCTCCCCACCCAGCCCCTCCCCACCCAGCCCCTCCC
>CM025646.2:1900008-1937442 GCA_014621495.2 Entosphenus tridentatus
CCCACCCAGCCCCTCCCCACCCAGCCCCTCCCCACCCAGCCCCTCCCGACCTAGCCCCTCCCTGCACGACGGACACAATAATCCCCTGTGGGCTGGTGTATCCAGGACGTTCCGACCAGTACCAAAACGCATGTTTCTAAATGTGAATGGAAAAACCGTAGGAGCCGTAAAAAATGCACGCAACCACAGGGAGAGAGATACATGCAAACTTCAAATACACAACAGGAGTCAGGGTCGGGACCAAACCCACGGCTTCCTGTATGCCAGGCGAGTGAGATAACAGCTCTTCACTGCAGCACTCCAAATGCTATTTACCTAGTATGCAAATGCCACTGCATCTCATTCAAGGTGGTGGAGGCTTTTGATTTGAAACTCATTTGTTAAGAAATGTTTTGTGTTTAGATTGTTGTCCTTCCCCTGCACCTCCGATTAGCAAAGTTAGCTATGTACGGTGTCAAAGAAGTTCAACGTACATATACATAAAGGAACAATCGTTGCCATCAACAATGGCGAGCGCCACCGACGCAACGGGCGTCCTCACCGTCGCTTTTGGCGGCGTGCACGGAGGGGGAGCCGATGCGGCTCACGGACTCCGAGAGGCACACGAGGGATTTGGCCGCGCGCACCACACGGTCCTGCGCGGGGGAGAAGGGCTGCACTCGCGGGCCCGCGTCGCCCGTCTCGGCGGTACCACCACCACCGCCACCGCCACCGCCGCCAACGGCGCCACCACCACCGCCGCCGGCACCACCGTCCCCTGGCTCCATCTTGGCATCGTCACCCGCGTCGTTGCCGTTGCGTTTGTCGGCGGCGTCCTCCTGCACCCCGGCGTCCCCCTCCTCATCCTCCTCCTCCTCATCCTCCTCCAGGTCGATGTACTCCATGAAGCTCTCCTGAAGCTGGCAGCCGGATTGGGCCATCTCCTCCTCTCGCGAGTACTCATCCAAGTCGCCGGTCTCCATGGCGATGGAGAAGCTGTTGCCATTGCCTTGGGATCAGGGTTGTTAATTTCTTTAAGAGCGTTGTCGATAATCGCATGCGCAAAAAAACTGCCAAATATTTTTTTTTTTCAGCACGTAGTTTACTGAAATGTCCAACAATAAAAATGTACATCCAGGTGCGTGTTTTTGTCTGTTTCAGTGTACCATGCACTGACTGGCAAGCCGTGCCACTGCTGCTTTATGATGGCTGTCGCACGCCGTGTGATTTGCACGTTCTCACGTGCTGCCAATCGGTTCAATCCTTGCTGAAATTTGACCAAATTCGATTATAAATTCCATGACTTTGGAATTGATCATTGATTCCAAAAAATAATCACCAAAAAGTGATAACTGATGAACAACTGGACTTGATAGTGAGCAGATGTGGTCATTTTCGTGGCCCATAGCGGGCAGAGCTGGGCATGCAGCCTTTTCAATTGTATCTACAAAACTTTGCAAGAATACATTTTTCGTGATAATATGCGATTCAAATATTGCTACGTTGAAGAGTTTAATTTAAAAAAACGTTATATTTATCTGTGCTTGCTACGTGGCACTTGATGAGTAATGGCCTTAACGAGACTTTAAGTTAATTGAGGTTAATGAATGTATGAAATATTTAAGTTATTTGATCTCTTAGGTCATATCACTGACGAGTGATAATTGTGCTTGGAGATGACTATTTATGGTTGTCGTTCATGCTTTATAAAAAATACCTGGCTAATGATGGCAAAATCCTGGACTTTGGAGGCAAGGGTTTGTGGATCACGCATCTAGAAGACATTGCCAAATCTTCTGGACTGCAAGGAGGTCAAGGAATTATCTGGGACGTTAACCCTTTGTACACACTATGGGTTGTCCACAGAGAGTTGCATCTATCTCAGATCGATTACAATGAAATGGACCAAACTTCAACAATGTAGGCCCCGGACAAAAAAATAGTAAGTTGAGACTCAGCGAGGCTTTCCTGAATAATAGAACGTGACGTTACTATAGTTTGCAGTCACCTGCTAATCATTTTACTTTTCACATCCGCGGGTGGCGAACGCAATTAGAGCTTTTGAGTGCAGGAAAATAAAACCGATTAAGTTACCCATTTTGACTAAAACCCTCAAAAGTAAGTCGAGGTTAAACTCCTATTTTCTCAAAAATTGAACATTATAACGCACCTCAAGGAGGTGGCTTGATTTTTCAATGTTGTTTGATAAAAATGGTCAATTTAAACCAACTCGAATCATTTAACGTGCATATGGCCAATCGACTTTTTGGTCACGGAGGCTGTTTAACTTTAAGTTTATCAACTCACTGCTGCCCTCTGCTGGGCTATTCTCCCAGGACATGGTAGCACTGATAATTATTGGCACGTAAAATAAACATGATTGATTGATTATAATCAATACATTATTATAATCCAATCCATCTTTATTTTACATGCCAATATCGCCCTCCATAAAGTTGGCATCAGCACACATTACAGCAGAACGGGAACGGTATGGGGGGGGGGCCCTCAGCTGCTAACACCGAATGAGTAAAGGGAATTGCAAACCGCACACAAAATAAAGCACAACCGGGCACAACAAATGGTATTCTATAACGAATCTACGTGCAACCGCATCCTTTACATTTCTGTTTCAGGCAAGCACAACATAATGTGCATTTCCATTGATTAAACTATGTTCATTGTTAGATTGAAATTATTCAGCTGTGCACGTGATGGGCACAACGGTGGCCCATTTTCATGCACTCACCAATGTACGCTTCCTCGTCAATGCGCTCGCAAAAGATGCTCCCTCGTGCACATACAAAAATCTGAGTGTGGGAATTGCGCATAGAAGAATTGCGATTCCTGCAGGAATCATCGAGGGTAGAATCATAGATACATAATATTATTGCATTGAGTGTCCAGCTTTAGTTTACATAAGGCTTTAGTTCAAATGCAACGAGTTGCATTTGCATTAATAAAGCGTGGCTTATGACCAAATCACCTAACGTGCCCCAATCTCATCAGCACACGGCAGCAAGGCTGGGTTGAGCCTTTATCGTGTTTGGATGGGTGAGCGCATGACTGCATGGCTACGTGGTGGGCAGCAGAGGGCAGTGAACAAAATTCCACATTTGTTTTGTACTTCTACACTACCACATTTATGCTCCCCACTTTCACCAGCCCGCAATTTATCAGCGTGGTGAAGTATAGTCAAACAACATCCCGCATCTCACATGGAGTGTGGAGACCCGAATCCTGCAGTAAGACTTAAAATTAGCATAAGGCTGTACATACAAAGGTATAAATATACATATTTAAAACGTAACGATTAAATAGCACGATTGCTATTTTATACATAATCATACTGCTTTTAAAAATAATCTATGCCTCAAGTTTTCTGGCTGGCTGCTGGCTGGACTACTTTTCCACCCCAACAAGAACGCTGTTGTTAGTGGCTGTGGCCCGTTGCCACCACAACTAGCAGGGCAACTGGCTACATGGGCTTTTAAGTGTAACAAATAAACACATTCCTGCGGAGGGAGCTGGTAGGAACGTTGGGTTGCTCGGCTAATGGCCAGGGTCAACAGCGGTGTGGTGTATTCCGCAAATATGACCGACTGTGAGTGCGGGCACAAGCCGGCGTGAGTAGGTTAAACGTTGAGTTTTATAAGGGCACCATGGGGTGACCAGCCCCTCCCCACCCAGCCCCTCCCCACATAGCCCCTCCCCTCCCTCCCTGCACGACGGACAGACACAATAATCCCCTGTGGGCTGGTGTAACCAGAGGTTCCTACCAGTAACATTGAGTTTGAACGGTGGAAGACGTTTGGAAGACATGTAATAATATCGTGACATCGAAAAAGTGTGAGCAACAAATACAAAAGAATGACATGGATAATTTCAAATTCTGTAACTTTTCAGTGCGGTCATATTAATGTAAATATATTTACAGAATATTCTTTGAATCCTAGAGAATATAAAAAACATCACAATATATTTTATATTGCCATTTTATTACTCTTATTTTCCAATGCAAAGCAACAGATTCTCCAGTTGCAAAGAATACGTTTACAAAAAATGTAGTCACAGGAATAATAGTAACATTTTATGTATAATTCTTGTGATTACATTTTTTTAAAATTATAAAATAACATGATATCTAATAGAGCAGTGCATGCAAAATACATGCTACGTATAATTGTTGATATTATTTAAGTTAATTTTACATTTTCTTTTCACTTATAAAATAGCAATACTGATTTTTTTAAAGTTAAAAGTATGATATTCGTCTAACACGGTGGTTGTGTTTATTTGAAAATGTACTTAAAAAAAAACACGAAAAATTTCCAATGCGCTAAGCTCCAAAGAGGATTTATCTGTGATATAACTAAATCCCAAGGGACTCCACAGTGTGAAGACAGCTAGCCTCACGTGGCTATGTGGTCTTGTAGAGGCACGCTTGTTGTTGAACACAAGCCTGTACCAGTTGACATCCGAAGATTGTTGTCTTTTACAGACAACAAGGTGACAACAAAGACGCTCCCAATAAATATTGCCAACCTAGTAATAATAATTGTCAACCACGTGTACAAAGAGCCTTCTGTGAACAAATTTCTAAAATCCATAACGGGTTTTTTTGTTAATAAAATCACACATGCGCACGGATTACATAACGCCTTCCGAAATGCGTTTTTCCTCAGAATAATTCAAAAAAATAAAGAACAGGGCAGAGCCGATCCTTATCTGTCAGGGAAAAATTGCGTTTGCATATTTGATAATAGAGTAGTCCCTTTGGCTCCAGTTTGAGTTACCATATTATAGGGAACCATTTGATGAATACGGCCAGGTTTTAACAATTTAATCAGTTAAATTCCTAATAGCAAAACAACTTTGTACATAAATTGCATTCTTTACAAGTGTAGTGTCACCCCCCCCCCCAATTCAGTAACGACTGCGCAGCAAATGCTTCACTACACCTCCAGACCAAGTGCTCACATTTTGTTTTAATTCACATTAGCATTGTACGTTACTTCTTTAATCAACATGTACATTTTTGAGCCCTCAACATTTTCCTATATATGGGACAACGTATTCTTTACAGATATGACTGGGGTTTCATTACTAAAACTGCTATACCGGGGCACTCCGTCAGTTCAGCAGTTCCACTGCTGGATTCTATTTTTTCTGCCAGAGGACGACCGCTTGTGTTGCGATGGAAACGTCGTGATTTATTTTATTTTATACCCACGTGACTTTACCGAAAGAACCAAAGAGTATGGATTCCTGCAGTCACGAAAGCTTCAAATCAAGATTCAATTAGCCTGTTATTGAGGACGAGGAAACAAGTGTACTTTTGTCATTACCCACAAGGGCCCTTTCCCACTCACCAGAGGCCGAGTTAGCTGATGGCTTGGTCTGCGCCGCTTGTTTGTAGTAGGAAGAGGCCGCTTTGCTGGTGGAGGGCCCGGCGCCCAGCGACACGACGTTCTGGATCTCCAGGTCGTACGGACCGTAGGACGATGCGCCGGGCAGCTTGGGCTGACCGGCATCGCGCGGGCCGCTGTTCCGGCCGCCCAGCAGCTCGGCACCCCACTGCCTCGGCGAACTGTCCGGGCAGCGGCAGCAATACGACGTGGGTTTGAAACCGCAACGGTGACATCCAAATCAAACCTCAAAGCATTATGAGTGGGCTACAGGAGCTATGAACACGAGGCACAAACACCGACCCCCACCAAGACTCCTCTGTCATGCGACTCGTTGTTGAAGGGCCCCTGGCCCCCCATAGATGTCCTGTGACTCGTTGGATCTGCCCTGGCTGTGCATAGGAGTTCGGGGTTATTGGTGCTGGGCCCTGGCTACACTTTTCCCTGGGCTGTGCTTTGGTGTTGCTCTTTTATTTCATTTCTTCAATGTTTCCTCACCGTGGAACAGCCTCCCTAACCACTACTGGATGAAGGCTTCCCCCCGCCCCCCCGCCCCCCCCGAGCTGCCACCTCTCACGATCCCACAATGTAATAATTCACCAATGTCAAAGATCCCCCGTATAGCCTCTTGCATACTCTTGGGGCAAGTGCTGTTGCCCCAAGACTGATTACGGCACTCTTAATAATCATTCAGCCGGCACTTTGACTCTGCAGGATACTTTTTTAAATTACATCAGTGTAGGGGTAAATGCTCTATACAGAGAAGTAGATGTATTGAGTCACCGCAACACTTTAAGAAAGGGGTAAGTGCCCCTGTTGGCCAAAGGCTAACATTAATAACCGAGGTCTCTCTAAGACATTTGCATGACATTAACGGTGCCCATTACACTTGCAATGTTTTAATATTTATTTCTATATAATTGATTGGTGTAACGCCTGCCACTCAAGATAACAACCGGGATCTTAATTGCACCCAAGGTCGCGAGGCAGTGGCCGTGTCAAATGTAAGGTCGTGGTACAACAATGCAATCGCAAGACGACTCAAGGCAGGCATTCATATGCTCATAATCCCATTAGAGTATGAAATTACTGCCTCTGTAAACAGTAAGGAACTTTATACTCTACTTAATCAAAGGCAATGATCTCTTGTATATCAATCTAGATTTAAGTAAGTGATGTTCACACACCACACCAGATACTCATTTCAGGCTGAATCGACCTAAGATGGCCAGGATCATTTCAAATATCTTAAAAAAAAACGAATGTTCTCTGTGGGCTGGAATTCAACCCAGGTCGTCATGTTTGCAGGGCAGTGTGCTAACCACCTCTCCCCTCATGCTTTATAGTGCAAAGACAAAAACACGCTATATAGCTTTAATAGACTTTGGGGGTAAGTGCTGTGAGTGAGCACCTATGAAGGCTGACACAAGAAACGAGGAGGTGTGTGGAGAGCACCAAGCTTGGCCGCCTTTGTCTCCCTGGTGGCAATGTTTACACACTGCACCAGGTACATATTTGAGGCCGAGTTAACCTAGGAGAGACCCAGCATCGGATCAGATAATCGTCACTAGCATCGACTGAGCAGGAATTAAACTCTGGTAGCTGGGTTTATAACACAGTCCATTAACCACACCATTACCGCTCCCTATACTTTGGAATATAACGTAACGCACACACACACTCCCCCCCCACACACTGACAAAGGCCCAATTATTTGATCGCACAAATTAATGAAAGGTTTACTTTAACAGATGTGACAACAAACAGCACTCACCTTACGCTCTCGGCCAGCTGCTCCACCTTTGGCTGTACGCCAGGAAACTTGACCCGTTGGGAATTGTTGTGTTCCAGAAACCCACTGGGATACACTTTGCTTGGACGACTTTGCAAAGGGACCTCAACCTTTCCACTTCGGCATATCTGTCCACTGCCACTGCCCTGAAAAGGATTGAACATTCGCAAGAGGAATTTTTGGTAGACATCACTGACAAACCGAGTCATTAGGTATGTTAACAATAAAAACCCCCACCTCCTCACACAATGATTCAATTGTCACAATTCAGGGTCACGATATCATTGTACTGTCGTCTTGACTGTACCGTCTTTTCTTTCTTCACCATTCGCGATGCACACGTTTGTAAAGTCTGTAGTTTGTTACGTCTCATCTGTACCATCCGTCTGGCTTTTGTTCGATCTTTTCTGAAGTGCCAGTCTTGTTTGTTCTCATCTTGGGTCTATACGAGGTCGGCACCCTGCTGCTCGTGCCGCATGCGTCTGTTTAAGGACTGCTTCAAGGTGTTTGTTTTTATTAAGGACCACCGTCTCATTCACATGCATTGCGAAATTTTGGTTTCCAATCCATCGTCTATAGAGTTCCGTCCGTACATTATGACCATGAGCCAATAATAAAAATTTGCATATATTAATACTAACCAAAACACAATGGTCCAGGAGCACAAGCGATTTTAATCAATGCATCGTTTCATGTCTACTAACAGGGAATAGACGAATAGGGTCAAGGACAGATAATGAACAGTATATCTGAATTATACCATGTAGTATTGAGGCTAATACAAAGAAGCAACATTTTATACGCTTTCCATGCGCATTTCCTAACCATGCACGCGAGTTAAATAATATACAATATTGCATACATGTGAAATATAAGAACATTTGCTCGATATAAAGCAAAATTACCTTGCCGCACTTTTAACATAGCATCAGCAGTGACCTTTCTAAAAAGAAAAGATTCTCGCGAGACTTGTTTACAGACAGATTTTTATTTATTTCCCAGCTCGCCCGCACACGAACGTGCATTTGAAGAACAAGCACGACAATTGAACAAAGCCTGGCAGGCAGGACAGTCATGGATTGAACAGCAGAGATCATCACTACTCCGAAAGTGTATTTGTCAGAAAGCTCCCTCGAAGCCAGATGAAATCTGTACTTGAATAAAGAAACAAATGCCAGAGGGTCGACACTACGTAAGGCCTGTGAGGGTGGTGGGCACACACGTGACTAATGGGCGTATGCGACTAGGCAGACGGAATTTTTAACACACATCCACGGTTTGAACAGTAACGAATGTTGGCAGAGCCTGCTCTATGCTTACGCCCGAGCATGTGGCCTCCTAAACTATTTTACCGTGGGTACTGCCCCGATAAAAAATGATCTAATATAATGAAACAGAAACAATGCAATCACCTGGAATGCACCCAATTTCGTCCAAATCCCAAGCAGGATGGAGCCTAAAGTGTTCGGAAGAGTGGCCACCATGCACACGCATGGCTGATCAAGGGATACGCAGTGAGCAGCAGATGGCACTGCAGCAAAATTAATTGTTGTACTGTATGCTATCTTGCTTCAACGAAGCCTTACTGACCTGGGTGATAGGTATGATCCATAATACAGTTTTTTTTGGATTAGATCGCGTAAATATGTGTCATTAAACCCGCCACCACCCGCCACAGCCACTTAGTAAGGTTTGTCACGTAAACAGAAAATGCCAATTCGTGACTAAAACCTGGAAAAAACCCCCTGTATTATGGATGATATTGGTTGCGAAAGCCAACATAAGTATGGTTAAACAAACCCCACAATGGGCTAAATATGATCTTTGTGGAAATAATCAGAGGACACCCTACCCATGGCTTAGCTAAGTATTTCAACAATACAGTGTAGTTTTGGCTTCCTCCTGTGATATAGCACAGAAATATGAAGGAACGTTACGTTCACAGACGCACACACCTCGCCGTGCACTCTGACGCGTGCGCACACACACGTCCACACACCCTCTCCAAAGCTCCCTCACCTGGCCGTGCGACACCATTCGCTGCATGTGCCCCACGTGGAAGCTCCCGCGGTCCGCCACTCCGCCCGGCATCGCCATCCCAGGGCTGGTGCCTCCCATCCGCGGCGTGGCCACCGACAGTAGCTTGGACTGGCAGCTCTGGGAAAGCTGAGACATTGGCGTTTTTGGCAGGATGCGGACCAGCGGCGAGCCCTGCGGCAAATGCTGCTGCCTCGACTGCGGCAGCTGCATCGGCGACGATGCCAGTGCCAAGCCGGCCGGCACGGGGGAAAGCGAGGGCTCCGTCTTCACGACGGCCCTGCCAAGCGGAGGCGGGTGGTGAGCGGGTTGGTGCTGGTGATGCAGCGTCTGGTGCTGGTGGTGCTCTGAATGCAGCTGCTCTTCCGCCTTCATTCCCTTCACGGCTTCTTGCATCAGCTTTCTCCTCTTGTTGCCAATCCAAGCCTGGGACATTGGAATGAGTAAGCACCGGTCAATTACCGTGTCCATTGTTGGTTAGGGAAACGTGAAACCCAAAAAAAACGAATTGCACTTACAGTCCACTCTAGATTATGTGCGGGGCAAGGGTGACCTACATACACAAAATCAAAGTGCCAACACGTGTAATTTAGGTACATGTATTGTTTACCTACTTAGAATGTGTATTGCTTCTAATAGTAATCCGTTTACAAAACACCCACAGCTTCGTAACGATTGCCAAAACAAATGATAGAATTCTAGTGGTTTATTATATCGTACGATAAGAGCCTAGCATCGCCATATCGCAACAACCCTACTATATGTGGCCCAGCAGCCATGGCAGCTGCTGACAGGAGAATAACATGGGGATTCACTGTGGTGGGGGGAGGCCTTGGCGTTTTTTACCCGAACGACGTTGTAGTCGAGACCCGTCTGCTGTGAACAGTCCATGATCAGACCAAAGCACTGCACGCTCTGGTTGGTCATCCCGACGTCGTAAAAGTGCTGCAGAATCTGGTGCTGTTCCGGTGAGATCACGGACCTCCTGTACATCTGCGAGACCCAAACACGGCAACACAGACACACAATTCACTGGTAATAATCTTCAACGAGGCGGCATTCTTCCATTGGCGGTGGCGGGCGGCAGCAGGAAATCGGTCAAAACGGGCTTCAATTAAACTTCACTCCGTGAAACCTTCGATGGAAAAACAGAGCTCTTGCAATCCAGAGCACACTTGTCATATGTGGGTCAAGCTTTAAGGACTACTCATCGAAATCAGAGGTAGTTGAAATTACTGTTTAAAAATTAAATAATAACAAGTGGCCGGTTGACTCACTGAGCCATCCCTACTGAGATCATGCATTTGAATCTGAGATTTTTTGAATATTCTCTAGGATTTAAAGAATATTCTAGCAATAAAAATTGCACAAATAGCACCAAATGAAAAAAATGGAACAATTTTAAATGCACCGTGTCAGTCTTCTGTATGCACTGCTCCCACCTCTTCTGTGTTGCTCTCTATTCTACGTCTTCTGAACTTCTGCCGTTTCAATTTAATGAAATATTTATTTGTTACACGGTAAAATCAGGTTTAGCCAGTTACCCAGCTAGTTTTGGTGGCACTAAATTGTTGTTGTAGTAATGAGGAGCCCAGTCAGCAGCCAGCCAGGAAACACGAGGCAAGATTATTTTAATAATATTTAGATGACAAATATTTGTCTAAACAATAGGCTAGTACTCAGTTATAGTGCATGGCAGGCTTCAGTTAAAGTAAAGAGAATAGTAAATGACTGAAAGATACACTTACTTAACTAGAATCTTAAACACCCAAGCTGCCAAAATGAGTGTATAATGAATAACTGTCAAACATACCAGCCCCTTTTGAAAAAAACACAGACAATAGCTCACAAGCAGTGTTGACATCCCTAACATTTCACAATGCATTACCATGTATAACTCAGGTACACAATTGCTGCGTAATGAGTTCACACGTCCCACCCGGCATTTACCAGTAAAAATAGTTTTTTAATTAAACACTTCACCTGTGTCACTTTAAAACCAGTCACACTGGCAAGGTGAAAAGTCTACACACCAGACCCCATGATGGGAGACCTGCTTCCATGGGTTGCCAGGATATAGTGCTCTTTAACGGGACATACAGGTGGTAAATGCCAGGAACGTGCAAAGATCTCAACAATAAATACATGGAGGATTGTATATATCCGCAAAAGCCTGAGTATCAAAAATATGTTTAAGGATGTATGACCAATTCTATGTGGGAAGGAACCAGAACATCTAGAGAAAATCCACACACACGAGGCGATAATGCTCCATCCGCACAGACAGGTTAATAAACCCAGTTGCTGTGCTGCTTTCTGCAGGCCACCTTACAGCCCAGCAGGATTAAGAGTTTGACAGCACGATCCACTAATTCTGCCTTGAAAATTAGACGTGTGCCACCAAGCTCAGAAACACACCAGAGAACTGAGGATCATTAGAAAATTTCTAAAATAGACTCGATTATCTGCGCTAATGACAGGGAGGATGGCCGAGGATCATTCAAAATCGCAGATAATCCAAAAATATAACAATTTTTCGCAAATCTCTTTGCCAAAAAACCATGAATATAGGTATAATTTAAGTTGAAGAAAACACACCTTCCTGCTACCGCGCAGAAGACTGCCCACTAAGTGGGTGATAGCAGAGCCACCCCAATTAATAGCAATCATACTCCCCCCACTGCTGTGAAGATATGCAACTACCACACTATTGTAGAGGCGATCATGTGGATTTCGAATTAACCGGAGCACATATTTGTTCGGTTTAAAAGGTGACCTGTAATAAATTTTTCCAATAATAACAATGTATAACTTATTTTAGATCATTAAATTGGGATTAAGGGAAAATCTATGAGTTTTTAATTTATGTCAAAATCTCAGCTGCACGGTTAATCCGCAAATCAGATAAACTGCACGCGGATAATCGAGAGTCTCTTGCGTACGGTTATATGAATGGTTTCAGTTGACATCTGGAGGTAGATTACAGCCATACCTCGGAATATGACCGCTTTGGAATACGTCGAATTTGGTATACGTTGTGTTTTGACGAGAAAATATGTCTTGGGATACGACGTCTTGCTTGGGATACAACGCGATTGCTAGAACTTGTATGGGTCGGGATGAGTCACTACGTACAGTACCCGCGTACACAATACTGTTATGGCTCTAACAAGCTGTAACAGTATTGTGTGGAATGACCAGACAATGTCACACTTCAGGAACATTCTTAGAAGGCAAAAACAAACTTCAATGGACAGGTTTTTAGTAACTCAAACCTGGTGAGCCTCGACCAGGTCCAAGTCAAGAAAAAAAGACAGAAAAGAGAAAAAAAAACCCCAGAAAAGTTAATGGAAGGGGACTCTCCTTCCAAAAAATAACATCGCCTCCTCCTCCCCTTCCTCACCACCATCCTCGTAGGCTATCAACTCCTCTCAGCAAGGTAAAGTGATGTTAAATTAGATTTGTATTTCAATTTATTTTAATTTATTTATGCATTTATTTTAAATTATGCATTTTTGTAATAAGTAGTGTCTAAAATATTTTATACAACCCCATTAATGTATAATATGCCATATAAAATGATTTCTTATACTGTGGAACGGATTATTTCCTTTCCATTTATTTCTTATGGGAAAAATTCGTTTGGTATACGTAATTTTCGGTATAAGTCCTCCCTTCTGAAACGAATTAACGACGTATACCGAGGTACCACTGTATTTCAAAAGATGTTTGAATTTCCAGAGTTCACTGTTGGTCGATGGTCTGGTGGGTATTTTCCGTAATGGCATGGCGGGCTTTCTCAAATCTCTTGATTGAGAAGACAGTGGTGGGTGGATCTGTAATGACGTGTGGATTCTGGTGTATGTGGACCGTTGTTTCTCAGGTAGAAAATTAACTGCGGTAATAATCCAATTCCTATCATGTTCATTCACATTTTTGACGACAGCGACTCTAAAGCAGGGCGTTGCGAGAAACTGCCCCCCCCACCCAAGCAGGCTTTGAAAAAAACCTACAGCAAAAGGCCACTGTGGTTGCTCGTAGAATTTAATTAAACAAAAATGAATAAATCAAGTGGTGTTTTTATTTATCAATGTGAAGTCGTAAAGCGCTCTCGCAAACTGTAAAACAAAAACGGTAAATCCTGCATAATGGTGGTTGCATAACAATCCCCAGGAGTGGTGACCAAAACACACAATTCACGTGTAACTATGCATCGCAATAAACGGTCCAGCTATTAGACAATGTCAATAACCTTGCATTTATACACTAATTATTGCATTAAAGAGCATAAATATAGCTCAAGAGGCTTATTTCCATAAAACACTCAAAGATGGCTGTTGATTATTAATAGCTCCCCATTGTTGATGCGTTTGATATGTTTTCTATATTCAGTGGCCATTATTAATAATGTGGTCACACGGGAGGTTTTAAGGGAGTAGAGTGTGGGCTGGTTTTTAATCTCTAAAATGGCATAAATTCAAGTGGTAATTTAGTAGACATGTTAACTTGGTTATTACATTTTAAACAAAGGAGACTAACACCTAATTTTGAGTACATGCTTCTCCGGTAGATGCGTTCCAATAAAAAAACTGCCTGCCGAGTAGCGCATACTGGACACGCCAGGTTGTACCACATCTGACCGCATAGCCACAAAAGAGTGAATTCAAACCATATACTACTTACGATGGAGATGCGTAACGACGACACCATTGTAAGTCAAAAATATCGTAAGTCGAAGATGGCCTAGCCCACCCAGAAGTCTTAAAGAATGGTGATAATTTACCAAAACAGAGCAATTCACCATACCGTACTGTATAAACTATATACTGTATGTATTGATTAATTACAATACTGTATTGCACAGTAAAATGTTAAGTAAAAAAAACCAAGGTAAATTATTAGCCTACCTCTATGAACTGCAATTTAATAGAAAGTTTTTCAGGAAACAATCCTATCTGCTATTAAAACTTTTAACATGCATTGAACGTATCGTATCGTGGTAACCCTAAAATAAAATCGCTAAAGCTACGTATCATAATACATTTTTGTCGTATCGCTACCGCCATTGTAAGATCGAAATATCGTAAGTTGGACCATCGTAACTCGGGGACTATCTGTACAGACAATCCCCGGGTTGCGGCAGACGTGACTTATGGAAATCCGACCTTACGAAAATACTCTCATAAATCATGTAAAAAAAAACGTCAATGTGCGGAACTTTTTGCATTAGTTACATAAGCGGAAGTAGCGCAGCGCGGTGAGGTTGCGGATTAATACCGCAGAACGAGGTGTAATGCCTAAAGTCTAGGCCTAGCTTAATGCACAGTAAATAAAACATTCACAAGCAACACCTTACTGTTAACAATTAATATAGAAATGTTTCGTGGTATCCGTCAACAATTGGATACAGTAGATGTTCCATTAGTTTAATTATGATGGGCAGTGTTAGGTTAGATATTCGATGAAATGAAAGACTCATAGGAAGTGCAGAGCGTATGTACAGCGATACGATACAGGTAGCAATAGAAAATGGACGACAGCGCGAGAGAATACGCAGAGAAACAGAACTCGTAAACGGGTAGGGGAGGCACAACTATTTCCAGCAATGGGATTTTTTCTTGGTTTTGGGGGAAAATTGTTCAGTTTCTGACATACGGAAAATTCGGGTTACAGATTTTTCTTGGGAACCTAATCCTTCCGTAACCCGGGGACTGCCTGTCTAGCGAATTTTGGGCAGAAATGTTTGCCGCATATACAGCTTGAAATCGCACAAACCAAACACGTATAAGGTGAGGGAAACCTGTATATGTTGCCACAGTTTAAACAAGTATATATGTCTAATGTGTACCCAGGGAAACATCACTGAATCTCAGGTGTATATTTCAAGGTCCCACTTGAGATGTTTTGCTTAATATTTTTAGTCATTCTTGGTTCTTTCGGTAAAGTCACGTAGAAGGGAAATAATAAAATAATAAAAATTAAACATAATAAAATTCTCACGTTTTGGCCACAACGCAAGCAGCCGTCCTCAGGTTTACTCCTGTAAACTCCTTGAAAACTCCTTGACAAAGGTGTTTACTCCTGTAAACTCCTTTGTCAAGGCGATCTCCTCCTCCCACCCAGCTTAAAATACGCTGCCAAGCTTAGCAGTGTTCATTAGGATGCTGTCTTTCCGACAGCTCTGTTCTTCATCTGAGGATGGCTGCTTGCGTTGTGGCCGAAACGTCCTGAGAATTTTATTATGTTTTATTTTTATTATTTCCCTTCTACGTGACTTTATCGAAAGAACCAAGAATATGAATCCCTGCAGTCATGAAAGTTTTAAATCGAAATAAATTTTTAGTTACTAAAGGTCAAAAGCTAAATCCAGACGAGTTTCAATAAGTATATTTATGTCAATGCCCTGCACAATCAATTGTCTTGTAGAAGCTGGGATAAACCAGGTCGGGCATCTACCCATACCGTCTCATGTCAAAGATTGACCCGTTAAACTAAGTTGCAAACGCATTAATATTCATGAAAACGCAGCTTCTATTCTATACAAGCCTAGGGAACCCGGTATAATAAAGTGAGAGTTATGTCATGCATGCGCGACCGCTTACACTCAGTAAATATATATTAAAGTCATGTATACACAATGGTGTCATGTGCTCCATGTGAATATTCATTAACTACTTAGCATACTGCATGAATTTAATGAAGATTCTTAGTTGGTGGTGTCCAGGACTCGCATAGCCAAGCGACATGTTAAAATAAGTGGGAGAAATGTAATTAGCCAGTCTGATTTACTATATTGTTAAAATATTTTTGTATGCAGGTTACAACAGGAAAGCAAGGTACAAAACCCACACGCAAGAATCAACATTTGAAATTAAATGGGACAAGGGTCATGTTTGTCTATAGGCCCTATGTAAAATACATACATATGACGGGCCTATGTAAGTATAGTACAACGTCGCATGTCCGACACACTGGGAACTGAGGTCTAGACGGATATATCACAAGATCAGACCTGTGAAGTTCTACTGAACATGACAATTGTTGCAGTGCACAAATACTGCACTGGGGGTGGGTGGTTACTTGGTCAGAGTGGATATGTGATGCTTGGATATGTGTATGTGGGTCCACTGTTATTCTATGGGACCTATGTAACAATTATTTAGATGTGCTGGAAATAAACCTGTGTTTTATTCAACTTTAAGTACATACAATGCTATTTTCATGAATGGTTTCTCCGTATGAGAAAGCTTTAACGTATCTTTCAAAGGTATGAAGTGTGATAAAACATGCTTCTGTGTGCTCACAAGCACACAAAACCAGACTTTGTGATGCTATTTTCGACAGCAGGCTGTAAACACCTTGCACACCTTCCTCGGGGAGTTGAGACACGGGGTGCAGGTCGCAAGTTGTTCGAGCCCGCTGGTGAAACTGGTTGAAAAAGGGAAGGCTGAAGCTGGCATTTTCTGCTTCTGTGGTGGCCAGAAGCACATGCCAACATTGTATCTGATGTCGTGTCCTAGTTTGTTTTCACACGAAATGGCCGTCACAGATCCGGCTACATGGGCCCACTTTGCAAACAACGGTCATGCCAGCGTCATGATAATTGTCAGAGGGTGCAATTAAGCCAATTATGCGATTGAAATAAAACAATTTGCAGTTAGAAAACACCACGGACTTGCGTCACGCGCGACACGTCGCAAAAAAAGGGTGGGTGGGCGCACGTCATCCTGCACTGTCGCTGCAGATCAAATTATCCAAATTATGGAGGCTGACAATTAAACAAAGGGCCCAACACACACCCACGAGTGGAAAGAAAGGCCGTGGGTTGGAACATAACTAGCACATGGCCTTGACATAAACATTTACGACAGTGCAATGGCAGCAATTTAAATCGTAAAACAATTCTTGCATACACACCATCCATTTCGAGTTCATTGTGGGCAGATGTTCCTTATCGTGTCCTCATGAAAGATTGCCGATGCCCGGGATCGCAATGCGGCACTGTTCCCAGTGGTGTCTTGAACTGGATGTGAACGGAAACACGCGCAAAGAGATGTACAACCTCGTAAAAAAACCCACAAGAAACATTTGCGTGATATGGTCATTTAAACAGCAAACAGCCGAGTTAGGAATTAGGCAGTGCACAGTATTTAACACAGTAAAAAAGGCCCTTCATACGTTTAGGAAAACCTGCCCAATGCTTAAGACTATTCTTTCGGAGGGTCTTGCATTGTTTGGCTTTGAATGGAAAAAAATTGAGGTACTCCGAGGAAACCCACACATATAATGGAATAATGCTAAAAGCTCTGCACAGATTCAATCAATTGCTGTACTGCCATATTCTTCCCACCTCAGTCCAGGGCTACAGCACCTGGCATTCCCACAAAGTCTGCCATACGACGTCTAATGTGGCTTAGTTAGCCCTGCTTGGCCTCAGAGATCTGACGAGAACGGTGTATTGAGGGCGATTTGAAAAATAAAAACAGTTAATCAGTGAGTTATAGGTTATAATTGATATTAGTTATTGTTATATGAATTCTCAATGACACAGATGAACAGAACCGTGGGTCTTTCTAAAAAATAAGTGTTTTCGGTAAGACATGCCCAGCTGCAGACTGGCAGAGGACCAATTGTATTCGCCGACTCTAGATTATCTGAGATACTGGGTGGAGGCCCAGATAAAAAAAAATACTAAACATAAATAAATGAGGCTACAACACACGTTGGGACCGTTTTGCCAGTATGACAGAATAATAGGCTTTACCCTTTTTCTGGAAATAAAACAGGTGTCTCGGGTAGGCCAATCAGTTTCAAATACAATGCACATTATCAGAGCATGTTCACCACAAGTACGTGTGGTTGATGCAGAGACGATTCCTTGCAACCGGTTTCTGTTTGGTGTTTGAACATCTAAACACCTGCATTATTGCCAGAAAGGGTAAACCCTCTTATTATGTTTTACAACACGCATTGTTTACCTATGTATAATGGGGTTGAAGACATGGCGTGCGTCATGCTGTTATTTGCTCAAAAGGGAGCTTCAAAGCCCATCCGTATTTCTCCCGGATAAAATACTAGATTCTGATTCAAAAAGTAATCGGTTTACTTGCAGGCATGTTTGCGATCACGTAGCTAGCCACTGACCCTCGATGAGTAAGGAGCAACTCCGAATTAAATTGAGCACGTATTTAGTTTAAATCCCAAGCGAACGGCGAATGTCCAAGCCGGATAATCTGCTCGTGGATAACACAACCAAGGGCAATCCTAGTCAACAGCATCTTGGGATCATCAGTGAGGCATATCGAGTTCGATACAGTCCTGTAAAATCACCAAGAATTATCAAATCACCCGAAGTGCATCCGATCTCGTCATTTCTCAGAGGCAAAGCGGCATTTGGTACCGGGATAGTACATAGTTGGGTCACCACACAGCACATGCCAGGCGCTTTTGATTGCAACATTCCACTGTACTATGCTCCCACGTCTTTTGCTTACACCGTACCGACATCCCACACACAAAAACCCGCACAGACCAGCGTGGTTTAAAACACACTTAAACACGCGCCCACACATTCTCTGCTCAGGAGAACCGATGTGGTGTTTTACCTGGGCTCCAACCTTCATTCATAAGCGCTCACCAGCCAGACGTGTCCCCCCCAATCCCCGGCTACACTTACCGCTGTTGCTACCCCCCCCCCCGTACGTACACGAACATTAAAAAACGAGGACTTTTACACCCACCCGCTGCTGTCAATCAACTACCGGATGAGGACCTCACAAGCCACGCAGTTCGCAGGGTTTATTCGACCGTACTTGGCCCACGGGGTTTGGTGAATGCGGGCAGCATAGACGTTTTGTTAAGGCGGGTTGGCGAGGGGAGGGGAGAGGGGGTATAGAAGTACAGTACAATAGAGTTCCCGGTGTCGCCCTCTGTTGCGAAAACAGCATCGCGGCATCCTACAGCGCCTGGTTAATAAAATACAGCGGCGGTCACCCATCCGAACGCTATCTCAGGCTCGATTTGCCCACGTCGCAAGCCACACCACCCGCTTTGTTTCCGAGACAAAAACGCAATCTCCGAGGCGATATCTTGCTTCGGCGTGAAATCTCGCAGACGGTGTAACAAAAAAAAAACCCACCCCGTAACAAATCGCGTACGAATTCGCAAGCCGGCAAAACAGTTTCAACGCGGGATAATATTTTATGTTAATGATGCTTTGTGTGAGAAAGCTTATTAGCATAATTTATTACGGCGTTGCAAAGAGCCTGCATCATTAAGGACCCTATCAGGAACGCGAGAAAAACACGTCTTTTTAAAAAAAAAATCACCACACGACAAAAGTTAACGCGTTAACATCACCACCACCACCAACCACGCCGCCGCTTTAAAAAAAGAAACCCCGAGATTACTCGCAAACGCGGCGAGATCATTTCGGATTTTCACGGCGGTGTGAGGGGTGGTGGTGATAGTAGTAGTAGTGGTGGTGTTGTGTGTGTGGGTCGTGTGCGTACAATGGGGGCCCACCGAACCCACGCCACCCAGCGATACCTGTCGCAAATCACGCGCGGGGATTTCTCTGATTTCTCCCGCTCGGACCGCGGACGCTGCGCGTTCGGTCGGCGCCAAAAGTGGTCCAAACCCCCCGGCTCAGGGGCCCCAAACAAACAAAAATAAAAAATCTCGCGGCGGAAAACGGAAAGATCAGAAATCAGCGCGAAATCAGCGGAGAGATTTGTCGGCGTCGTCACGGGGGGCGGGGAAAGGGCGCGGCGGAGCCCCCCCCGATCTCGCGGAGGGAGATCATGATCGTGACGTCATGGCCGCTTGGGGGGAGGGGGTGAGGGGGGGGTTGAGGGGTGGGGGGTTGCTTGGATCGCGACGGCGAGCGGCGAGGGGCCGCGCGAAACGCGTTTCGTATTTAGTCGCCACCACCCACCCCCTCCTTAACTCACCAACCCGCGATTGAAAAGTGTTGGGGGGTTTGGTGGTGGGGGAAGTGGTGCGAGCGAGTGAAGTGACTAAGTAAATAAGTAAATAAATCGCCGTGCCCTTCTTGCTTGCTTGCGCGTGTGTGTGTGTTGTAGTTAAATTAATAATGAACGCCGCGCTCATTCCTGTTTGCTGGTGGGGCTTGCCTGGGCTGCTACACGTTTATTTTCAAATGATGGTGGCATTGGTGGTGGTGGTGTTGCAATGAGGTGGTCATTCCTGGCGACGTGATTGTTACATCGGCGTGGGCTCGCGATTGGTACTCGATTTCTGGCTTGCCCTCACCCCCCCCATCGCTATGGATTGCCCCATAGTCTGCCCCGCTTGTGTGCATTTAAAGCGTCGTTCCGTTCGTTTTTGGTCGGTGCGATGAAGACGAACGTCGCCTGCGCGGGGCTGGATGCGGATCACATTCATTGGAGTTCATTGCAATCGAATATTTTATCTCTCAAATTAACATCTTGGAAACAATGGAGCCCGTCTCGAGATGGACAATGGAGCAGGTGTTACTGTGGATTCAAGGTGAGATTAAATCGTTTGCGTTCACTCATTCGTTTATTCATTCATTCACCCCCCCTCCAATCCATCACCTCCAATCACATTTACGCGACACTATTCATGAAGTAGCCCGCTCATTTATACATTAGCACATCAATTAAGTTATTTGCCGTTAATGATTGCGACGTTGAAACGTTGATTTGCTCGTGAATTTATTCATGCCTCGGTTCGCGAATGTTTTTTTTCTTTCAATAAAAAAAACTACAGTAAACAATACATTCACGAATCGATCAAAGTTATGAAGTCATTCACAAGTGCCCGTTCAGTTGATGCATCATTTTTTCATTCATTAATGTATTAGTACATTCACTCGCAGCAATTAATGAATTTCACGCACATGCACCATTCCCCCATGGTATCACATTAAACTTTTCATTCATCTGCTCATCGTTCATTGCCCCCAGGCCATCGTCTTTCACTGCATTCGCGGTGCATTTAATTCGTTCACTCACCCATTCGTCTATCGCCAGCCGCCACGATCGATACACTGCTAGATGAAGACTTCCCCAAGTCATCCCACCACCCTCCCATCATCCCCTCCTTTAAGACACGCATATTGCCATTGCTCTTACCATCCTCAAGATGCTACTCATGCAGGATTCTGAGGGCACGGGCTGTGGGAACAAGGTGACTGTGAGGACAGGGTGTGGTGGCATCAAATACAAAGGTCACCTCGTATCGCCGAAACAGACTGTTGTGACAAGTGCTGTTAGCGAGCACCAGTGAAGGCCGGCATGGAACACGAGGGAGTGGGTGACCGGCACCACGCCTGGCCGCCTTTGTCTCCCCAGAATATTCGTCACTGTCGCAGTTTGTGAGTGGGAATCGAAACTCGGGCTGCCGGGTTCGTAGCGCAGTGCGATAACCACTGCCGGTCACCTGGGGTGGCACAGGAGGATTATGACAAAAATGACACGTGGGCATAGATAGACTTGGTACATTCGAATAAAAAAAATCGTACGCGAATTGTCATGCCTGGAACAAACCCACACTCGCCACGGACACTCAAAAGACATGCGCACGGACAGATCGCAACCCAACTTGCTGTACTACCTTCTGTAGGGTCACCACCACCACTGTGTTGACGGGGAGTTTCGTGCGTCCGATGGTTCCATCGCTTGCGTGATGTGCCCACCTAGGCCCGCGTGCGATTTCAGTTCCACGGAACACTTCCCACGACATTGCGGGCCTCCAGGGCTGGGGGAAGTGGTTGTGGAACTGGTGACTCAATTCACAATAACCACTTGGCGTCGTTAACTCGGACTCGTATCTTACATGGAGCGGTCCTTGCCTTTAATATCCGGCAGTTCACCGGCATTGGTTAAAATCACGCACAATGGACTCTGCTTATGGGACACTTTGAGTCAAAACCGATCAAGAGTTTTCCTACGCCTGAAACAGTGCTGCTGAAATCTTCCACTCCCATAAGGGCGTAGAGACGATGGGTCGTGTAAAGAATAATTTTAAATGTCCTTAAAACAATAAAAAATTCGACATTTATATTTTACGTGCGGACATATATGAAGGAGACAATGTCTGCTGATCTATTTCATATTTTTTACGACATGGTGGACTCTCTTTGGTGAACACGTGTTAGAACAACAATAATAATAATACAAGATAACTACACGATTTCATGACTCTCGTAATGAACGCTGTGAGTGGCGCAGGCTTGGAGTCGGGCCTGCAGCAGTACGCGCCGGCCTTCCTGGAGCACCGTGTGGACGGCGAGGCCCTGCTGGCCATGAGCGCCGAGCAGCTCGAGGTGATGGGCATCGGGCGCCTGGGCCACCAGGAGCTGCTGCTGCACGCGACCGGCTTGCTTCACTCCCTGGTGCGACGAGACGCACTCCATCTCCCCTCGGCTCTCTCCACTCCTCTCCACGGCTCTCACTCCGCTCTCCCTCTTCCCCTTAGCTCTCTCAACCTCTCCTCTCCATGGTTCTCTCCTCTCTTCTATCCATAGTTTTCTCAACTCTTCTCTTCATGGCTTTTCACTCTCCTCACCACGGCTTTCTCCTCTCTTCCCTATGGCTCTCTCCACTCTCTCTCCTCCGCTTATCTCTCTCCTTCCTTCTCCATGACTCTCTACATTCTCCTCCGCTTGATTCCTGCACTCACCAACCCCATGGCTCTCTGCTCTCTCTTGCCCAGACAATGCTCTCAGCCGCCTGTGCTGACACCCCGTTGCTAAGCTTCATCCTGGTCTGTCTGGTGACCCAGAAAACATTTGTGTACGTGGCACACCACATCCAGTATACCTCTCTGGATGTTGGTCGAAGCCGGGGATCACATTTAGGCTCGCTGGGTTCATGGTGCAGTGCACGAGCCACTGCAGCATTGCCCTACTCCGAGATTAATCATTCTGGGAACCACTCGACGGGGATGATACATTGGCTGTGAATTATTCGAGACATTAACGTGTCGGGTAAAATACATTACAAACTTTCTAAAGCTCGCGAGTAGTTTTCAGTTTTGGTCGTAAACGAGCGGAAGCGTGCAGTGTCCTGCTGCTCAATTTGCACTTTCATTGCGATCATCAGCAAATATTAAAAGTGTTCAGCACACGGTACGGGAGGTGACTTCCACGTGCGGGGAATGGTGAAGTATGGCGTGTCGTGAACTACACCACCACCATCAACACCACCACCATCAGCATCCCAGCGAGCCAGGTTGCACTCCTCGCCATAGTGCAGGGGCACAGCAGCTGAGGGTGCCCTCGGAGTGAACGTTTCCCGGTGGATCCTGCGTCGATTACTGACGGGATCAGCCAAGTTTGCCCCCCCTCCCACCCTCTCGTGCCCACAAATAAAGAGGATAGTTCTACTGCTGCTAGAGTTATGCTAAATTGCTGGCTGCTGACTCAGTACTGAGCCTGCCTTTCATGCGCCACTGTGTATCGAACGGTTCCGTCACCGGGCAAAGTCGGCATCTATGTTGCCTCCTTGTTGAAGGGAGAATAACAAAAAAAACGAAGACTCGGCAAAAGAAAAATCTATAATCTTCTGAGCTTTTTGGGTTACTATCGTAGCCACATCTTTACACGCGGTTTTAGAGTTGGGGTGGGGGGCGGTCTTCATAAAACCACAGTGGCACTGAGCGCCCCTACCCCTAGTTAGTGCACAGCCTAAGTTCATAGTGCAATGTGACACTGACTTGGGCCTCCCCTTGTTCGGCTGTCCCTCGCTGCGTGCCTAGCAGCCATCAGAACTGGCAAGGCAAAGGTCGCCCGGTGGGTCAGAGGTCAGAGCGCTGAGCTTGGCACCGTTGTGAGATCCTGGCTTTTGAGTCATGGGGTTGTGTAGCGTCGTGCGAGTTAATTGGCCTTAGCCTGGTCAAAGTCGGAGTCTTTTTTTCACAGAGCAAAGTACTGGGCAGACTCCAGCTTGTTCAGAATGCAGCTGCTAGAGTGCTTACACGTACACCATTCCATGAGCACATTACAGCAGTCCTCTTATTCCTTCATTGGCTACCAATCGAATTCCGAGTGGATTTTAAGATACTGCTATTAACCTTTCAGGCTTTAAAAGGGCTCACCCCACATTACTTGCAGGAACTAATGCATTTGTATATCCCATCAAGGTCCTTAAGATCTGCTGATCTCCAACGGCTCAACACTCACAGGGTCTCGGCTGCGCTCTTTTGGCGATCGGTGCTTTTGTTCGTGTGGCACCCAAGCTATGGAATGCCTCGCCACTTGAAATCGGGAAATCGAAGTCGGTAGATAGATTCAAGTCTACTTTGAAAACCCCGTCTCTTTAAAGTGACCTTCCCTCTCGAGTTTGGTCGGTTGCCCTGGTTCTGTTTTTTTTCCTGCTTTTCATGCATTGCGCATTGGGACCCTAGGATGTAATTCCGCATTATACATTTAAATAATAATTATTTTTACAGCGAGTAGGGGCAGGTCGTAAAGTTACAACAAATAACAATGCAAAAACACGATATGAGTGCAAAGTATAGGGAAATATAAGCAAATCACACCACTCCTTCATTTGTTACGGTGGTATTAACGCGGTGCTTGCTAACAGCACTTTCCCGTCAGTCCATTCGGTTGAGTGGGGTGATATTTGTGCACGCGTTTTTAAGTCCTGGATGTGTACTCGCCCGTGTATCGACGCGTACAAGCGTCATTACGATAACGGGGTTGAAGTTCTCAGGTGTGCCGCGTTGATGGTCTCGGCTTGGTGACTAATGACCGCACAGAGGAGACGGCGCATCACGCTGAGATTATGAACAAAATCGCCTCGTCATACGAAGCCGATGGCACGGATGGCATAGGCCGTCCTCGGGCGTGATCGATCGACTGCTGGATGAGGGTTTTGACCAAGCGCCGTCACCATCTCTCTCGCGATCCCTGCGGCGATCCCCGCCAGCTGCTGCTGCGCCGAGCCGATGCCATCGCTCCATGTTGCGCGTAGGTGGCTTCATTATTTCAAGAATGTTGATGTCGTGGCGAGGCAGGTGTTGCGTTCAGGTGGGAAGTGAGATGTGCTTTTTAGCGCGTTGACATTTTAAGTAGGTTTCGCGAGCTGCGGTGACGACGCCGGCGGTGGCGGTGGTGACGTCCGTGTGGTTGGTGTGATGCGTAGGTGTGAAGCACGGCAATGCCTCCACGAACACATTTTCACTTGAAAAATATAATTTGCAGCGTAAAAATACTCTCGCGTGCGTGTGTCTATCACGCGTCTTAAAATAACGGCGTACTGCTCTCTGCGATTGCCCGTGGGGGTTGTGCCGAGTGTCGTTCGGAATGACGTCCGACGTTTCGCTCCACGTGCTGGGAGCTTCTTGAGGAACTGGAGTTGAAGATGACCCCCCCCCTCTCCCCCCGGCGCTTCCGCTGAAGCGCTCCGTACCACGACGGGTACGGAGCGCATTCGCGTAACGCGAATAAAAAATATATAAATATAGAATTTACGCACCTCCGATTAGCACGGTTGGCTACGTACGATGCGAAAGAAGTTCAACGTACATTCATACGCGCGTACGTACGAGAGCAATGACAGTTGAGTTAATTGCGTGAATTTAATATGCAGGTCTTTCGTGACCAATGTTACGATTCGTCATATATTTTTTATTGTGTCGGTAGCGAAAGTAAAATGTGGTGAAGAGGAATGCACCGTTCTCCCAACACCACCGCCTGTGCTGGCGAAGCAGCAGGTTTGTTCATCACGTGACAATTTTATTAATTGGCCGTCTTAGGTGGAGGGGAGCATGGGTATGTGTTTGTGCGTATGTTGAAATTCTTTCGCACCGTACGTAGCCAACCGTGCTCGTCGGAGGTGCGCGGGAAGGACAACACATCTTACTCGTGAATCGTGAAGTTAATTTCAGACCTGCGCCGTTCTTGCCCACGCGAGGTTTTAGCGAAGGCGCCGTGTTTCACAGATGGGGTGCAGTCGGCCGTCGGGGGCGAGTTTGCCGCTTATTTGCTCGGAATCCAGCTGAGCGATCGGCGGATATATTTCTTCGCAGTTTTATTTTCTGTTTATTTTTTTAAGATAAACTTGGGACGCGCGGCCTACTTTTTCGAACGACGTCACGGGAATCGTCGACGTCCACTGTAAAAGGGACGCGGCGCCCTTCTTTACAGTTCATGCTACCCCGCGGCATTAACCAGGGTGGCCGTGGGCTTCAAACCGTGAACCCCCTGCAACAACCTGTGAATGGGCCGCTGCTGCTTGGCCAAAACAAACTATTTTTATTTTTACCAGGTAAGGCCGACTGACCTATGTAGAAGCGACTTGATAGCTCAACAAAGTGGCTCATCATCATCGTTGGAATTTATATACTCTAAACGCATGATGTCAATTCTAAATGTGAAGGGGAAAAATCGTAGGACCCGGAGAAAAATCTACGTTGCCCCGGGGAGAACATGCGAACTCCTATTATGTTAGCGTCAGGGTCAGGATCGAACCCACGACCTCCTGTACACCAGGCGAGGTAGTGAACATCCCGCCACCGTGGCACCCAATGTCCGAGATGTGGCGTCACATGTGAGACCGTGACGCTTGTTTTTCTTGAGAGAAAACACGCTCGGCATGCATCGCCAGGGTCGCGATCGTACCCCACGACCTCGTGCGTACCAGGCGAGGCCGGTAACACCTCGCGGACGCTTTGCTGTTTGTCGCGACGCAGCACTACGGCCTGGAGACGGACAGCGTGGCGGCGTTCGCTCGCAAGCTTATCGCCGCCGCGCGCGGCCTGCAGGCCGTCGTGGGTCGCCGTCAGCGCAGAGACGACGCGGGGCCCGCCTCGTCGGAGCTGCTCGCCGCCGTGCTGCAGCTCATCGCCGTGGCCAAGGCTCTCCTCTCGTGGCTCGACAGGCGAGTGGCGGCGGCGTCACGCGCGGTGGGGGTGGGGCGGGCAGTTGGGGTGCGTGGCGCGCATGGCGGCGGGAGCCTTGGACAGCTCTGTCATGCGTTCCGGGCCGGCCGGCGCTGCCAAAGGAGTCGCGAAAGCCGCTGAAGATACCCCATGACGTCACCCCCCCCCCCCCCCGCATGCTGCAACTCCCTGCACGCTCCACTCCCCTGCACGCTGCAACCCATTGCGCATTGCATCCCTCCTGCAGATGCCGAGAGGTCCAGCGGAAGCAGTGACCTCTCGATGACCCCATAACCTCGCCCAGTGATGGAGCTATAGGCCTGGCTGTGGGCCCCGGGATGATCCGCCCTCCCCTGCCCGGTCTTTTTTTTTCGGGAACTCATACAGACGAGGAAGGGGGGGAGGGGGGGTAAGGGCATAGCCCTGCAATTTCTTGGCTCGCGCCAATGCTATTAGAAGCGCCTGCTCCAGAGGGAGAGCCCCTCTCGAGGGAATTTGGCCTACTCTTCCACGCAGGCTCAGGTGTCCTTTGAAGAGGTGGGAATGCCCACACTTTAACCCACCATTGCACTGCTCTGGACGGGGGGGAGGGATTGCAGAATCGTGCGGCGTCGGGAGATGGAGTCGAACCAGTGACCTCTGGATCACGACTCCGGTGTGTGTGTGTGTGTGGCAGCATCAAGTGGTGGGTAAGGCAGCTTAAATCCTCGACATCTGGGCTCGAGCGGAACAACCGCCGTGACATTTTATTTCCGTTGCCCCGTCGTTGGCGGTGCGGTGTGCCCGTGGGCATTGCGGGCGGCTCGTGGAGTCGCCTCGACAACAACGACAATAACGATGACGACAACAACGACAACAACAGCCGCCACCACCACTGCAGCGGTTATGTGAGCAGTTTCCGTTACGTCCGTGGGCAGCAGCACCACCACGTGATCAGTGACCGCCGACCGGACGTCTGTGAGCAAGAGCTTCACAGCTCATCGGATTCCTCCAGCCGAAATAAACATTCCGGTTAATTTTGGTGCGAATAAATAATGTTCTATCCAGTATAATATTTTAGTTTTAAGTTTGGCTGGCTGGCTGGAGGGACAGACAGACGGTCACGTCCAAAGGATGCGCGCTGCTAGTTGAATGGATATGATGAAATAAATAAATAAAAGCTCTGCTCGTTTAATGACAGTGCAGATTAATTAACCCCACACCCTAACCCTCCCATGGGGCGGCGGAGGTGAGTAATCTTGCCGAGTTTGGTGCAGGATTTGCAAGCGGAGGCCAGTTTTTTTAAATGCAATTACAGTCAACTCGATGGGGGTTGTTGGCCAAACATCCCAATGCTGGAAAATTACACTTCAAGTAACTGAGTGAGGCTTTCCTGGGTAATCAAGCATACAAATATATATATATAAATGTCCTTTTACTATATAAATACGCATGGTTAGATAATGTGTTTCGCGTGCGTAGCGTTATTACCCATCATTAAGAACTTGAGATTCCTGAATATATATGTTTTTACAAAGGGTGAGCACTTTGACGTGAAGTGCACGTAGTTTCCCTCGTTCTGCACGGTAGTAAGAGTAGATGATGCCTTCCAAAAAACAGGGGCGCACAAAGCGAACCCGCCCGGCATCATGGAGCGCACAGTCACCCAACCCACAATGCACCACACAAGGTGATGGCCTCCTGCCGAGTAACACACACAGTACACACACAATGCTGTATTTCTGTCTTCATGCCTGGATGTATCTGTGCGCATGTGTCTTTGTGTATGGGGAGCGGTAGTGTAGCGGTTAGCGCGCTGCACTAGGAACCCGGCGACCCGAGTTCGATTCCCGCTCACGGTCAACACCAGTTATGATTATCTGAACCGGTCCTGGGCCTCCCCTAGTGCACACATTACAGTATGCGCGATCGCATAGCCGCCGCACGCGAGTGAATTAAAACGGCACGGTAGAGCGAATTTTTGATAGAAATCGGTTCGCCGCATATAATCGGAGTGAAATCGCACAAGCCGAACCCGCGCAGAGCGAGGGGAAACCGGCCCTCCGTCAGCGTTGATATCGTTCTCGTACCCTTGTGTAGCTCCATCCTTCACATTGTCACAACCCCGAGCCCTACGATTGCAGTTCCTTGTGCGCGGGCGCATTTATTTCACCGAGCGATCCGGCAGCACGTTTTTTTCTTCTTTTAACGCAAAGACTGCCACGCTCCGGGAGTCGACGGCCCTTCTTCCAAACACAACGACGACTGAGTCTCATCTCGAAGAGTCAAAGCTTTTTTGCCGATTTCCATTATCACTTGGCGCGTCGCAATTAATCCTTACGTTTTTTTAATTAATTATATCCGAATTTTTTAAATGGCCCTTGTCTGGTTTGTATCGCGACTGAGAGAGGTATTAAGCGAATCACGCGTGATACCCGTCTGAGTGATGGTGAAGGGATGGCGGCGTGGGTTGGTTATTATAGCGTTGCGAAAAAAAATGTGCGCTTTCAATCTTCGAAAAGCGCATCGCGGCTTGGTTTGGCGTGATCGCTCTGAGCCAGGACCGTGCCGTTCGATGTAATCGGTCCCGGTGCATTGTGGGATGCGGCGGTGGCACAGCCATTGCACTACGAACCCGACGACCTGAGTTTGGATTCCCGGCCACGGCTAACATCAGTGGTGCATGTGCGTATGTTGAACCTTGCGACCCGCCCGTGTCTCCGCAGGTTTTCTGAGGCCGAGGAGTTCGCGGCAGCGCACAACGCCGTCGTGCAGCTCTGCCTGCAGCTCTCCAAGGTCACACGCCAGGTCAGCGCTTCCAAAACGCCCGGCGGCCAGCAACAAACGGCACCATTGAAGGTGGAGTAGAGAAGAGTGCATGCGATGACGCGTTTCTTGAATCGAGCAAGGTTGTTTATCACGTGAGCTTTGGGGTGGAGGGTGGGGGCTGGGCAAAGAGACGATGGTGGTGGTGGTGGTGATGATGGAAGTGGAATTTTATAGTGGAGTGGTGAGAGGGTAGAAGCAGAAAGATAAGTGGTGTCACTTGCAGCGTGATGAGTGGGTGGGTGAACGAGTGAGTGTGTTGTTTGTGACCTGCAGTGTGGTGATTGGGTGGGTGAGCGAGTGAGTGTGTTGTTGTTACCTGCAGTGTGGTGAGTGAGCAAGCGAGCGAGCGAGTGGGTGAGTGTGTTGTTGTGACCTGCAGCCTGGTGAGGTGAGTTGGTGAGTGAGTGGGTGAGTTTCCCTTTGCAGTTAAACGTGATGGCTTTGTTGGCCATTGGAATAAAATAGAACGGCGCACGTGTGTGGGTTGCGTTCCAGTTTAATATTCAGCGTTCTCGCTGCGCCACCATTCCAAAGGTCCACGGTGAGTCTGCCTCCACATTCCCAGCCCGTCCTTCCGTTCTCGCGCCGTGGCGTTCGGGGTGAATTATCAATAAATCCTCCCTCCTCACGGGAGCCGTTAAGTCGGCCACCCCCGCCACCCACTCCATTTATATCTCGAGCGGACATAAAATATTCCATGACAGCGTGTTTTTGTGCGAGAGCGGGCGGTTGCACGCCGCTGTCGAAGGATATATTTCCTCATAAATATTTTCTGCAGTGCGGTAGGAAGTGAAAGTAAAACGTAGGGGATGAGTTTTGGATGAAAAAAAAAATGATAAGATTTTTTTTTTAAAGGATCGCCACAAAAAGCCGAGCGTCACGGTCTCACATGTGACGCCACATCTTGTACATGGGGCGCCACGGTGGCGAGATGTTAACTACCTCACCCAGTGTACAGGCGGTCGTGGGTTCGATCCTGATCATGACGCCTGCTGTATATTTGGTGTTTGCATGTCTCTCTCTCTCTCGTGGATTTTTCACGGGCTCTTCCGGTTTTTTCTCCACACTGAGAATCGGTATTTGGCTGCCACTATAAATTTCCACGCGATAACGCACTTTGTTGAGCGATCCTTTGTAGCCAGGTCACTTCTGAAAAATAACTATATTAGCTCAGTGGCCCTTATGTGGTAGAATAAAATTAGTGTCTAGCCTTTTGTAGTTTACATTTCTCGGTCAATTGATTTCATCACACGATCGTCAAGAGCCCTGAATAGAAATAAACAGTGGGTGAAATACACCAGCATAAACAAACGTTCCCCCCCCCCACGACCCTCCTCGGTGCATTACGAATTCCAACCGCCGCTTCAGTTGAAAAGTCGCGTTTCAAATTCCCAGCGCTAATTACGGAAGCGCGGTTTGATAGGGGCGGTGGGGAGCAAGTCGCTTTGTTTTATAACGAGATTCAAAACGATGACCCTCCGCCCCCCCTTGCGCCCCGTCGCAGAGGCCCAGTGCATTACAGTCCTCCGAACCGTCCATTGGGCTCGCGATCAAAATTCAAAGCGGGAGTTTTTAACGAGCATCCGCCGAGGTAGCTGCCGTTTCTTGTTTTATTTTGTGCGTGGGTGCGTGCGTGCGTGCATATGAGCAGGCGCGTCTGCGCGCCCGTGTGTTTGAACGACATATTTTCATTCGCTGCGTTATGCTGGGTTGAAGCTACCTGGGAGCGGCGGCGCAGCGGTTAGCGTCGCTGTGCTACAAACCCGGCGATCCAAGTTGGTTTACCGCTCATGGCCAACACCTGACAATTATCTTGAACCCATCCTAGGCCTTCCTTAGGCCGACTCGGCCTCAAATTAATACCTGGTGTGGTTTGTAAATATCGCCACTATGGAGACAAAGGCGGGCGGGCGTGGTGCTGGCCACCCACCCACCCCCTCGTGCGCCGTGCTGGCCTGGGGGAGGGATCTTTGTGTGTGAGCGTAGAATTTTTGAGATGCTGCCAGTATTTTTATATATTTGCACATGTAGTTTTTTGGCCAGATGGTGTCACGATGAATTAACGCAGAGACCTGCCTGGGCAGCCACCGACGCTCATCAATGATAATGAATGCACGGCCTGCACTTATCTCCGAGTGCCTCTTGACACACACGGGGAAAGCGTGATTCACTCGTCCGCGCTGGCTATAGCAGGCGCGGATAATTAAGGTCACTGAATGAGCGGCGACACATCCGCTGATTGAAAGTAAAATGGGACCCGTTAGTGAAATTAAGATTTTAAAACGCTGGAGGTGTGTCATTTATTTATTTATTGGTACAGCATGTCTTTCTAAAAATTACATCCGGGGTGCACGGTCAAAGTCAAAGTGATTTCCCGCCCACTTGAGCACCAAGCCATTGGTGCTCGACTCCCATTAACAGCCCCGCTGATCCGGTTGATGGAAATTCCACATTACTATGGTTGGGATAGGCCTATCCAAGCAACAATCACCGCTGATTTTCCCGCAACGTGGTACTCATTTTATTGGCACCACTGATGCGCGATGTATCTATGTTGTTGAACTTCTTTCGCACCGTATGTAGTCAACCGTGCTAATCGGAGGTGCGGGGGAAAGACAACAAACTAAACCCAAAAAGCTATGTCGCTAGGTCGGGCGGCGGCAGCCTACTATTGAACGCAGCGCTTCGGTTAAATCTGCGAGCACGCGACCTCTGAGCCGGTTCTGTCAAAGTGAAACGCGTGGTCGCGTCGAGCCGGGAGAAAAGCTCCTTCCACTCCGTAGCCTCCCCTTCCCCGATAAGTTGACGGCGTTTCAGAAACCAACGTTGCCTGCCTTTCGTTTTGTGTGCAGAACTGCACGATTGAAGAAATTGAAGAGAAGATTTTACACGTGGTGAGTGCCTTTTTGTGGACCGAACAGTTGCTCGCAGCGTCACACTGCCGCGCGTTGAACGAGATTTTATTTTTTCTTCTCTACGATTTCCTGAAGAATCCTGTCCAACAAAAGCCACAAATGAACCACAGTTCCTTGCTGATCTCGTCAAGGAACAAAAACGATCAAACTCCGGTCATCCTCGTAGCGGCTTTTGGCTAACCATCCACTGGAGCTCTCTGTACTTTTAAATCTGGATTGAAAACTAATTTCTTTAGAACTGCTTTTTTTGTTTACTTTGTTGTTCTTTCCTCGCACCTCCATTTAGCACATTTTGCTACATATTGCGTGAAAGAAATGTAACATACTGCACAGGTACGATAACTGCCGTCGTGCCGACGAAGAAATACAATCTGAGTTTGTTCTACAGTGGGACAGATGGCAAACCCGAAGGCTCAATGCAACGGTGGTGCCATGCTGGCGAGATGTTAACTACCTCGCCAGGTATACAGGAGGGGGTGGGTTTGATCCCAACCCTGACGCCTGCTGCTGCTGTATATATATGTGGTCACGTGGATTTTTATAGTCTTTGGTTCTTTCGGTAAAGTTACGTAGATGAAAAATATTATTTTTATTATTATTTTTTATTTTTCATCTACGTGACTTTACCGAAAGAACCAAAGAGTATGAATCCTTGCAGTCACGAAAACTTCAAATCTAGAACGTGGATTTTTCTCTGGGTCCTCTCGTTTTCCCCTGCGCATTCAGAATCATCGTCGCGCGTTTAGAGTGTTTGGCCGCGATAGGATGTCCACGCGATGATGATAAGCCACTTTGTTGAGCCATCGTTTGCGATGGCCGGGGTCGCTTCTGAAAAAGAGCTACGTAGCTCAGTGTGGGGCCTCGCCTGGCTAAATAAAAACAATAAATAGTTTTGACTTAAAACATTCGTGACTGTAGGAATTCATACCCTTGGTTCTTTTGGTAACGTCACGAAGATATAAAAAAAAATTCAATCTATAATTTTTATTTTAAAATGTCTTTTTTTATTATGATTATTTTATATCTACGTGACTTTACCGAAAGAACCAAGAATATATAAAAACAATTGTAGAGTTAAAAAATAGTTTACAGTCATCGTTCTGGCAGGGGCCTGCCGGTGCTCTGGCCATGGCTGAAGGCTGCAGCGGCGCCGGTTAGGATGATCTATCGGCACGCCGTCGCTCGTCTCATCGTCGGTAAAGAGCACAGCGGGTAGAGGAGTCGCACGGGCCACAACATTGTTGGTCACGGCCGAGTGAAATGATTGCCTGCGGCTACGCACTGAGCCTTTATTTATCTCAGCCGGGCTGCATCAATACCGACCATCCCACGCTGCAGCATCGCCCTGTGCAGCTGCTTTATGCACCGGGTATTGACTAAACAGATTGGCTTTTGAGTAATAGGAGGTTTTTCAGCTGACACAGGCCATTGCGCACGTGTGTGTCTGTGTGTGTTTGTGTGTGAGTTACGGGGAGTGGTGGTGCAGCGGTTAGTGCCGCTGCGCTATGAACTGGACGACCCGGGTTCGATTCCCGCTCACGGCCGCCACCAAGACCCAGTGACGATTATCTGAACCGGTCCTGGGCCTCTCTCCTAGGTCGGCTCAGCCTCAAATGAGTACCTGGACCGCCACTCGGGAGACAAAGGTGGCCGGGCGTGGAGCTGGCCACCCACCCCCTCGTATGCCACGCTGGTTTTCATAGGTGCTCGCTAACAGCACTTGCCCTAACAGTTTGTTAAAGCTACACAGCAGTGGCCGGGAGGCGGAGGGGGTATTTTTTGGTTGGCATAGACATCCATCTTGATACCTCTCGGCGTATCTGAGAGGTATTGGGCACGGCGGTGGCTAGGAGATGTTAACTCCCTCGCCTGGTATGGAGGAGATCGTGGGTTCGATCCCGACCCTGACGCCTGCTGTATATTTAGAGTTTGCGTGTCTTTCTCTCATCATCATCACGGTGGCTAGGAGATGCTAACTACCTCGCCTGGTATGCAGGAGGTCATGGGTTCGATCCAGACCCTGATGCCTGCTGCTGTATATTTGGAGCTTGCGTGTTTCTCTCCCTGTGGTCGTGTGGATTTTTCTCCGGGTCCTCCGCTATAAATGTCCACGTGATGATAAGCCACCTCATCGAGCTATCATTTGTGATGACCAGGTCGCTCAGTGGGCCTTGCCTTGTAAAATAACAATTGTTTAGATTCGATTATCATTCACATTGCAACGCGCAGCCTGCTACATTGCAAACGGCGCGTATGTATGTATCGCGCAAAAGTGAACGGAGTGGTTGTGGCAGTTGTGCACAAAGGAATGCAGCAGACTTGCTGAGGGGTATATTGTATTACTCTCCGCTGTGCATCAATCCATTGCGCCTTCACGCCGATTCATGAGCACTCGAACTTAACGAGCCATTGAGCCGCAGCGGTTGGGCCCTCGTCTCCTTGAGAGGCCGACGACAACGGCCGTGGATGCAGCGGCGGCGGCGGCGGCGGCCCCACTTCGAGACCCGGCGTCTCGATGCCGAAGCGGATTCGCCGGCACTGCGGTTTCCGCTCCCGCGAGGGACCGCGTGCCCTCGTCGGTGCCCAATGATCTGCGGGTCCAGAATTTGACTCCTCGGCAGCCTCAAGAGCCACCGCTGAGACCCGATGGACGCGTCGTCCTTGAGCCCCGAGGGACCGGCGACGTGCGGCGAACGGCACGGTGGCGGGTTTGGGGGGGAGCGGCTTTGGTTCCATTCGGTGATGACTCACCGCACACCTGCCACCAGATTAAAAACGAAGGGGTTCAGGGGACTTGCGTTGGCAAGTGTTGCGCACGGAGGAGTAAAAAACGCTGCGGCGGAATCTTTGTCATCGCCGGCGCTCGGCACAAGAGGAGTTCCGCGGTCGGTTGGATCTTTCTATTGTCGGCACGCGCGCGCGGCCGTTGGGACTTTCCTTTCCAAGGGAGAAGCTGGGATGGTGTAACGCGAAAATATTGACGAAACAACATACGTTAAAGACATCTCAACGGCAGAACGCAAGCACAGGGCAAAGCAGCATGGACGCGGTGTTAAAGAAACGTCTTTAATTTAGTGATCTGAATAAAGGAATCTGATAGGAGTAAAATAAAAAAAAGTAAATAACAAAAATATGACATCACGATGATGAAATGATAAGAAATGTGTTTACCCTTTCTAGCAATAACATTGGAGACGTTCTGATGTTCAAATACCAAACAGACACCTATTGCAAGGCATCAAGTCTGCGTTAACCACACATACTTGTGTCAAAACATGCAAACAAACATGCTGTGGCTGTCCTACCTGATGACGGAGGCTTGTGTTGCTTCCGAAACATCGTGATTTAATTGAGTTATTTTCATTTCATTTTAATTTAATTTAATTATTATTTTTATTTTCACCTACGTGACTTTACTGAAAGAACCAAAGAGTATGGATCCTTGCAGTCACGAAAACTTCAAATCTAGAATGCTCCGATAATTGATGCGTTGTTTTTTTTACAATGATTTGCCTACCACCAAAGACAGTGGCCTTCCCTATGGCCTAGTCTCGCCACCAGTGTTAGACCAGAGAACACGAAAAGGCGACAAACAGTACAAAGGAAATGCAAATATAAAACGTTCCTAGCTCCGGTTGAGCAGATATATCTACGGGAGTAGGAAGGGTAAAGCCTATTCTTATTATTTCATCAATTTGAAACTGACAAAAAAAAGTTCCTGTAAACAGATATCAGAGTTGGGATATTATGGGTTGGTGTAGTAGGGGAGGTGCAGTGGTGCAGTGGTTAGTGCATCGTATTATGCACCCAGTGGCCGGACTTTTATTTTAGGCCACAGCTAATATCATTGCCCTCACCTCCGATGAGCACGGTTGGCTACGTAGGGTACGAAAGAAGTTCAACATACAGTATAAACTGTACATCATTGCTAACTGAGCGATGTTTCATTTGCCCAGACATCCCATGTATTGTTGTTGTTTGTTCAGCTAGCGTAGTAAACAAATAGGAATCACTTTGCCGCTTGAACTTGCAGCACAGACAGACGCCGATGCCTTCTCTTAAGTGCCTTTTACGTCAAAATGTATTAGACGGCTGTGCAAAGAATCCGCATGTAAGTGCATAGCTCCCAAATGTCTGGGAGGTTCAACCCGGGAACACAGCCCCTCCCACTTTTAGATAACCACGCCCACTCAACCACTAGCCCCCACAGTGAGTGGCTCTTTCCTAACGGATGCCCCACCCACCGCTGAGATATTCCCGCCCACTGATCAGGTAACCCCGCCCACTGCTCAGTAGATCCGCCTGCTGCTCAGTAGCTCCGCCCGCTGCTCAGTAGCCCCACCCACTGCTCAGGTAGCCCCACCCACTGCTCAGGTAGCCCCACCCACTGCTCAGTAGATCCGCCCACTGCTCAGGTAACCCCACCCACTGCTCAAGTAATCCTGCCGACTGTTCAGGTGTCCCCGCCCACTGCTTGGGTTACCCTGCCCACTGCTCAGGTAGCCCCGCCCACTGCTCAGGTAGCCCCGCCCACTGCTCAGGTAGCCCCGCCCACTGCTCAGTAGCCTCACCCACTGCTCAGGTAGCCCCACCCTCTGCTCAGCCACACCCTCTGCTCAGC
>CM025646.2:1941540-1962691 GCA_014621495.2 Entosphenus tridentatus
GTACAGGTCTCTTCCCGGATGACCGCGGTCGCACCACTACTGGAGAGTTTTTTTTTATTTTCCACGTGCGCATCGGGTATCTGCATCCGCCGTGGTTTGTGCGGCGGATGCGGTTTTAGGGGTGGACCACGAACTCCTTTGTGGAAGATCAAACCGCAGCTTGCTGCTGCGTTGGGTCTTTCAAAACAATGTCGGTGCTCGCTTGCGAGTTCTCTTGAACTCCGTTCGGCGCTCTCTCCAAGCTTCATTTATCGGTGGTTGGGTTGAACTCGCGATGTTGAGGGCCAAGCTCATGGGTCCAAAGAGAGGGTGGGGGGGGGCGGTGCTTGGCGTGACTTCGAACGACGACGAGGGACGTCGTTCGGTAGGTGGACACGGGGGCCTTCCCGTGAGCCCGGGCACCACATCACGGAGCCGGCGCTCAGCACCGGCGGGTAAAGGCACCAGCGGCTGTACAGGTGGCTTGGCGCTCCGGCAGCTCGGATTGGAGTGGATGCTTCTGCTGATGGAAATTATTGAGTGGCATTGGTCGGTGGGCAGGCTTAATGCTTGCTTCGTTGTGGCGATGTTAAATGACCCTCCGTTTGTTTGTTGTTTTATTTAATCGTTCAATTGCCCAAAGTCCACTCAGGGCAACTTGTGAATGATCGCATCCAAGTTTTGGTGCACTTTGCCAAATTGCCACGGTTATTTCTTGCCTGTGACCACCAGGTGCCCGTGCAGCATTTGTTTGAATGTTTCTTTTGTGCTGATGAGCACTAGAGATGACGGAACCTGCTTTAACAAATGCAGCTGAAAAACAGGTGGTCGCTCGCGCTCTTCTGCTGTTCCCATTGTCTGGAACTCACTACCCCCCCCGCCCAGCCATCTTTGCTGTGGACTCCCTGCCCCTGTTCATGCCCAGACTCGAAATCTTTCTCTTCTTCTCCGCCTTTGACCAAACTGCTTCTCTCTCTATAATATAAATATGCCCCACAACATATGTACATTCAATTCCAAATTGGTTTGTACCAGTCTACGTAGCCCAATGGCCACATACAAGCTCAATCCATGATTGAGCTTGTATGTCAAGCTTGTATATGTGTGTTGAACTTATTTCACACCGTGCGTAGCCAACCGTGCTAATCGGAGGTACAGCAAGAAGTCGAGGAAGATGAAACTAAACTAAACGTTTTTTTTTTCTTTTACCAGGTAAGGCCCACTGAGCTATATATCTCTCGCCACAAATGATAGCTCAATGAAGTGGCTTATTACGTGGAAACGTATAGCAGCCAAATACTCTAAGCGCATGTCAATTCTAAATTTGTGTGGAGGGAAAAACCGGAGGACCCGGAGAAAAATCCACTTGACAACAGGGAGAGAGACATACAAACTCCAATGAGACAGGTCACTGGGTCGGAATCGAACCCACGGCCTCCATACCAAGCGAGGTAATTAACATCTCGTAGGCACTGTTGCATGAAACTGGGAGGATAATCTAATGGCGAGTTCTGAGTAAATGTCATGGACAGAGCTGAACGGTAGAAAGGCGATGATTTTCCAACGTCTTTCAGAAAGGACACGGGGCACCCACAGAGAGCGAAAGAGAGATATACGATTTAGAATTCGTATGGCACATTTAAAAACTAGAACTGAAATACAGTAGTAGGCCTTCGTGACCAATATCAACAATGGAGGGGTTTTATTTTGGGGTTAGATTGTAAAATCAGGCGACTCTCAGTGGAGTTTATGGTATTGGGCATCGGTGGTGACACAGTCAAGGGAAGGAATTGAATGTACAAAGCGCCCCCCCCCCAATATTACAACAACCCCCAGGCCCTCATCAAACTTAATCCGGCCCTGATCGTGACAAGAGCGATAAAACAGATAATCTGACAAATGCGTGTGTCCTTCGTATATATATCCATCTCGCCGCGTAAAAAACATGACGATATTTCTTACACTACCCGTGACAGCCCCACGGCCTTCTGCGAGTACGTAATTTTGGCAGCATTGATCCACGGACAAGCAAAACCTCTGGACCGGTTTCAACGTGACAGTGTCTCATCAGCAGAGTCCATCGTGAGCGAATGTTTAATATTTGTTATTATTTCTACACCGACGGAAAGCGACAAATAACACTGGTCAACACACTTTTTCTGCCATAAGGTATTCCAACGGGTTTAAGGTAAGTTTGGGGTTCTGATTCCAAATCTGGCATCAGTTTTTGTCTATCACATCAGGTTTTTGAGATATCAAATATTTCATTTTTTATAAAAACTGCAGAAGAAAAATGTTAAATAAATGTGAATATATATATATATAAAATGATATTATAAACACAATATCCTAAAAATACAGCACCATATTTTAACACTAAAGCAGTCACTGACTCGCAACAACTTGCAATCATAAGTGACAGAGTTAATTTCGGGTAAATTCAATGAAAATGGGGTATGCCGATAGCATAAAAATGAGATGTGATAGAGCAAATCTGAGATCAGATTTGGAATCAGCACCCTGAAATTAGTCTAAAACAGCTGCAAAAGTCCAGGCCAGAAAAAAAAAGTTTTTTTGTTGACCAGTGTTATTTCCCCCATGCCGCAGTGGCGTGGCATGGCGAGCAGCGTGCCATTGGTTTGTTGGCACAGTGCCACGTTTCGACCGTAGGTTTTTCAAGTTTGAGCAAAGGCTGGTGAGTTTGTTTGATAGTAAAATTTTTGGGGGGGAGGCCGGTCCCCGTGTGGCAATTCCCACGTCCCAGCTGCCAGCAGGCACCAAGCAGCTGCAGCACTCGTCATCAACGATCACCGGACCCAGACGGTGCCACACATTGGGTGTCACAAGCACGGGTGACACACACAGAAGCGTCACGTACGGGAGCGTCACGCACGGGCAACGTTACAAAAACAAATCTGATCCCGACGCTGGCGCACAGGAACGTGGCACGGGCGGAGCGAGCCCCCCACGGGCGGAGAGAGCTGCCCGCCGGTTCGTACGCAACGAGAGCGGTCGGTCCACAGCGGCCCTCGGGCGGCAGCTGCTGAGCTGAAGACGTGGCCACGCGGAACGGCACGCGAGTGACGTTTCTCATGCTCTACTGCCCCCCCCCACACCCGCTTCCCAACTTTTGTATTGACGACTCGCTGCATGAATTTTGTGGCGCGGTATGAATCGGACATTGTTATTATTGTTGCTATTGTTGTTGGCGCTCGTAAGCCACTGCAGCACGAACAAGCGCATTCACGCGCGGGCTGCTCTTCCTGGTGGGCCGGCGAGGCTGTCCGGGCTTGTTGCCGTGTCGAAGTCGGTGGCAATGCGAGCGGAGCGTGTCGGGTGTCTGCCAGCCACTCTATAATCGGCAGCGCAGCCCCGCCTGCCCCGTACCGTGGGTGACCTTTACGCGGAGGTCACTGTATCTTCGCCCATCGTCGTCGTCATCGTTATCATCATCATCATCGTCGTCATCGTGTGCCCATGCCCAACCCCTGCCTGCGTCGGCGTTCAAAGGAGATTGCGCGCCGCTCCCCCCGTCAAAAGCTCTTCCAATAATAACCTTGCTGCTCAGTTCACGAGAATCGTGCGTCCCACTCTTTATTCGTCGCTCACTTTAGGAAGAGTGCCACTTTGTTGCCGGCCCCTTGACGTGTGCTTGGGACTCTGGGCGACTGTGCTCAGTGACTAACGTTGTCTCGTGTCTCTCTCTCTCTGTCTGTCCCGCGTGGATTGCTCTCCTGTTGTCCCCTCTTTCCGGTTTCGCCATCCCCCTCCTCGGCATTTGTAAACGCCACGCGGCATTTCGATTATTCGGCCGCTGCTTCCTGTAAATCTGCACGTGTGATGATGATGATGGTGGTGGTGGTGGTTGTGATATCAGCCACTTCGATGAGCTATCACGTGGGGCCAGGTCACCTCTGATAAAGAGCTAATGGTTTAGGCTGAGTCGACCTAGGGGTGGCCCAAGAACCTCTCCAGATAATCCTCACCGCCAACGACTAAACTACCGCTCGCTCCCACTCACGGATAACGATAGTTGAGTTTAGTTTTTCCATTTTAAAATTGCCACCAGTTTACGTTTTGTTGACAACAACCGCACCTCGGTGCCAGCATTCGCCCGCCCGGGCTGCTCACCCTGTTCTGTCCCCTCTCAGGGCCTCTACCTGAAAACAACCCCGGAAGGCATGCACGTGGTCACGGGGGTGGTGGAGAATGTGAGTTGACGAAAACAGCCGACGACACACACACGCGCTCGCACAGAGACGAAGATCTCACCCCCCCCACCCGTACTGCCTTAACAGGCGTGTTGGGGCAGGCGCTGTTAGCGAGTGGCGCCTACGAAGGCCGGCGCGGCACTCGATGACGGTGGTGGGTGGCCAGCACCTTTAGCTCCCGAACGCCGATGTTTACACACCGTAGCAGGGTGTTCATTTGAGGCCGAGTCGACCTGGGGAAGGCCCATGACCGGTTCAGATAATCGTCACCGGTTTTGGCCTTGAATTGAGGTTGCTGGGTTCATCGAGCAGCAAGCTAACCACTTCACTGCCACTCCCTACACACTCATACGCGCACACACTCGCTCACTCATACATGCCCACACACACATGAATACACTCATACACTCCCGCACACAGAGACATAAGCTCGTACGCACAAGCACACATTTATGGATCCATACACTCACTCATAAACGCATGCACACGCACACGAACACTAAACATACACTCGTACACCACGCACAGACATGCGCTCATACACCCACGCGCACACACACAAATAAACGTTCGAATCGTCCTAAATGCCACCTCTGGGCCAGATTTTGAGCATTTATTTTTTAGTATCAAGATTCATCTGAACTTTGGGAAGCCCTTCTCCCGCTGAGCATTTTAGGAACCTGTCTCGGAGCGTTGCGGTTTGTGGTGCCCTAGTTGGTACCACGCTGTGGACTCTGACCCTAGTCATTGTCTGGAAGTCCACGCTCCTTGTCAATACTCGCCTGGACTTTGCCCACCTCCGATTGCCTTGGGGTTTCCACGGTTCGAGAATCGCAATCTTTATTTGGCCCGGAGAAATATCGACGCGCTGTGAAGCCCTCTCTTTCACAGGCGCCCGGTTTGTTCCGCGAATGGCTCTGCCTAGGGAGCGGTGGTGCAGCGGTTAGCGCTACGATGCGCTGAGAACCTTGGCGACCCGAGTTCGATTCCCGCTCACGGCCAACACCCAGTGGCGATTATCTGAACCGGTCCTGGTCCTCCCCTAGGTCAGCCTCAAATGAATACCCGGTGCGGCGTGTAAACATCGCCACTGGGGAGACAAAGGCGCCAGGGCGTGGTGCTGGTCACCCACCCCTTCGCGTGCTTTGCCGGTCTTCATAGGTGCTCGCTAACAGCACTTGCCCGACAGTCTGTGAATAGGCTACACGGGATTCTTTGTCTGTTGTTGCGCTGTGCTGTGTACTGTATGTCCTGCGTGTGTTGTGTTATGTGGTGTTACGTACGTTGCTCTTTGCTGTGTATGTTCTGTGAATAATTTTTCGCGCAATGTATATTGCTCCGTGTTTCGTATGTGTTGTGTATGATTTGGTGTGTGTCTGTGTTGCGCACGTGTGCATCGTACGCCCTGCGTGTAATTTGTCGTGCTACGCAACAGCCGCTCCGCGTTGTGTACGTCCCGCGTGCAATAATTCGCGAGTACGCTAGCCCGCGGTGCGTCGTGTGTCCTGTTTGCGAGGGCCGCAGGGCTCTCCTGCGGCTCCTGTGGTCGTTCATCACGAGGCGTGCGTCTGTGTGTACGCACGTCGTGCGCGCTCGCGGCTCCATACGGGAGAGCCGCTAATGTTCGTTTTAACACGTCGTAGTAGTGGCCTTTCGCGACCGATATTAACGACGGTAAAGGTTGGTTTTTTTCAGGTTAGATCGCGTGAAGTCAGTTACTTCAGCACGCCGGTTGTGTGTTGCAGAGTAAACCCGCAACATTCACAGTTCTGAGTACCGAGATGTCGCGCTGGCGGTGATCACAGCCGGCTTCATCGGGCGATTTGCCAGAATTAACTCGTCTCGCTGCGCTGTTCCTCTGCCGCACCTTGCCCCTGTGCCCAGTCCCCAGCTGACCTCTCCGGCGACATTCACGACGGCGATGAATTAATCGCGGTCGACCGGCAGACGGTGGTGAGTGAGTAACCCCGCACGCGAAACTTCCGGCTCCTCGCGTCCGTGTCGCCACGACGATCGCGACCGGTGGGGGGGCGGGGGGTTGCCGCGGTGATAATATTCGAACGGCACGGTGACGATACGGCAACCAAAGGTCCTCCCGCAGCGACGTGCAAAAAGTGTCGGGGCAGGCCGGGAGACGCGGCCAGGAGGCCTCACAACAGAAGCAGGTGTATAAAGAGCACTCGGGGCATTACGCAGAAACCATCAACAGTTCTTGAATAACAATCGTCTTTTTTTTTTTAAGCACCTTTCACCAAGGCGCTTGACGATGCTTACCGACCGCGGTACGAAATGGCAAAAGTAAGATGGGATAGCACGGCCCTTTAGCGATCGGGTTTGGAAAAGGAATGAGACGTGGGCAGCAGGGGAAGGAGGCGATGGGCAGGTGGGGGGGTTGGGGTGTGTGGTGGGGGGGTTCGGGTGTGTGGTGGGGGGGGGCATCGCTCTGGACTGCTTCAGACTTCACGCTCATTGTTTGGCCTGACTGGTAGATAACTGACGGTGACGCTGACGCAGTCACCGCGACCGCCTCGAGCCACGGTGGCTCGGTGATCATTTCCGAGCGCTCCCCGAGAGGTGGCCCCCTGACTCCACCCGCAGGGCGGCACTCGGCACTAACCGCGCCGAAAACGCCGTACAGGGCGATCCACTTCGAGATTCTCCGTTTATTTCCTTACGGCCCCAGTGTGGCTCCGTACGTAGCCAGCCGTGCTAATCATGTGTGCGGGGAAGGACAAACAAAGTAAACGCAGAAAGCCGTTCGAAAGAAATTAGTTTTCAGTTTATTAGAGTAGTGTAGTGTACAGTGTTGTGTAGTATGTAGTGTTTAGCGTAGTGTGTATTTTAGTGTATAGTGTAGTGAATGTATGTTGACCTTTCGCACCGTACGTAGCCAACCGTGCTCATCAGAGATCCGGGGGAAGTACAAACAATCTAAACACAGGAAGCAGTTCTAAAGAAATGAGTTTTCAATCTAGATGATTAAAAAGTGCAAACCTCCAGTGTCTTCCTAATATCGGAAGACAGAGACCCATACAGACCCACAGAGATCCAGAGACTCATATAGACCCACAGAGACCCACAGAAACCCATAGAGACACATACTCATATGTAAGCATATATGTACGTATGTTGTATCTTGATTTGAAGCTTTCGTGACTGTAAGTTATTATTATTTTTCTACCTACGTGACTTTACCGAAAGAACCAGAGTATGTATGTTGAACTTCTTTTGCACCGTACGTAGCCAACCGTGCTAATCGGAGGTGCGGGCAAGGACAAACAAACCAAGCACAGCACGGTTCTTCTTCTTGTTATTCTGATATTTTTTTCTGTATAGCGGGAGGGAAAAGCGACAGCGTTGAGAAGCTTACGTCATCGCAACGGAACGGGAAGAACAAACCGTTGACGTGCACACGTCAGTGCGTCGCCGGGATGGTGAAGGGTTAGATTGTTGGGCTGTATCGGACCCTAAAAAAATCAAATCTTAGGTCGGATCATTACGTGACATCAACTCGAAAGAAAAAAAATCGATGACTGAATCGTACCCTACTGGCCTCGTGGTGTGACGCAGGTCGGCTGGGAGATGCAGAACGTGGTGAGGGTCTTGAAGCAGGACCCGAGTGGCGTAGAGGTCACCCTCAAGACTCATCCCCCCTTCGCCGGCGAGCCGCAACCGCCGCAACCGCCACAACCGGAAACCGCCACCGCCGATCAACAGCACGCGACCTCCGACCCGGCCGCCCCCGCCGCCGTGACCTCTGACCCAGCGGCGTGTCCACACAAGGGCCAGAGGATCAGAAGACAAAAGCCGTTGGATCGCCATGCACGTACCGTTGTTCCCGCTCGTTGTTGTGGGGTGTGTGTCTTCGTGTGCCGTGGGGGTGGCTGCGTGCATTCCGTCGATGGGGAAGACAAAAGGGGGTGGGGGGGGGGAGTCGTCCCCTTATTCTTTACGGGTGTGGAGTAGTTGATAAGCGGCATCTCTATTGGGTCCTTTTCTGTCAGTGTCAAGATGATGAACAGTGATACAGGAGACCAGTCTGCGTTGACCACATACGTTTTGACATATGCACGCATTTATGCTGAACTTCTTTTGCACCGTACGTAGCCAACCATGCTAGTGCGGTTTTTAGTTTTTTTGTTTTCCGAGGGCCATCGTGACCCACCCATTCGGGACAGCCACACACAGAGGGTTGTTGACGCGACGCAAGGAAAGCCGCTCGCCGTGCTCGTATCGTCGAAAAACAAAGGCCAGTGTTGATGGTCAGGCAAGATGTGCGTCAGTGTCAAAGTCTCAGCGGTTTAGGGTTGCAGACATTTCAGCCGTTGACTGGAGGATCGCTGTTGTTGTGGCTCAGAGGTCCGGTGACAATAAAGCGACGAGATCTGTGGAGCTGCGAGAGTGGATTGAGGAGGATTGAGACAATGGCATCTCCCGGGTCGGGGATTAAAACCTTGGGACATTGATGATGATGATGAAGATAACCACGATGATGGTGACGATAATAATGATGGAGATAACGATGGTGATAATGATGGTAATAACAATGGTGACCACGATGGTGATGATGATGGTGACGACGATGATGATGATGATAGACCAACTATACCCGAACATCCAGTGGACCACGTAGACAAATAACCATCAAGGCCACTCATCTCTTTCGATGTCACGACTTAGACATTTCCACAACCCGCTGTGTGGGTGTCTGCGTGTATCGTCTTTCTGAAGTGGCTGGGTGGGTCAGAGGTCAGATCACATGATCCGGCACTGCCTGAATCCTGGGTTCTAGTCCTGGTGCAGCTTGTTAACAGTTTCGTCCCGATTTTGTGTTTAAGTTTATTTAGACTTGTTGCGCAGATGACTATCCACGTGTAGCAAGTTCCCCAGCTCGTTTACAAGGGAAAGCCACGGCACGTGATCGCACGATCTCAACGCCGACTGTCGCGCGACAGACACAGACACAGACACACGGGTGGCGCTAAATAAGCGGCGACATTTGCACGTTCTGTTCACGTGACAAAACCTGCACTAATTGGCTGTGCCGGGTGGAGGTTGGTTTACGACACGGTTTTGCATTTACGCGATATGATATCCCCCCCCCCCCATAAAAAAACAACTTAGCTTGAACAACATCAGTCGTGGGGAAGCCCTTGTGGATCACGACTGGCGTGTGTCCGTTCCCGCGTTGCTGTGTCCCCGCAGGCCAAGGTGAAGGTCGTGGTCGATCCCGCTCACCACGCGCAGCCCGAGGGGGGGGGCGGAGGGGGGCGGGACGTTGACGATACACCCGTGGACGTTCTCCCGCCGCCGCTGCCGCATCTCCCTCCCTGCTCGTAAGTGCGAGCGCCTCCCCTGCGACAACCAAAACAAAAAGTGCGTTTGGGAACGGTTTTAAAATTAATTATTTAAAGAAATGCTTGCAGTTTTTTTGTTAATAGCGGGCTCCGTTGAGATTGTGGGTTCTAATGCGGACATTTGCCTGTAATTAAACTTAGCGACGCTTGCCGTATATATTCGGAGCTTGCATGTCTCTCCCCCGTGGATTTTTCTCCGGGTTTTTCCCTCCCCACATTTAGAATCAACGTCGCGCGTTCAAACTCTTTTGCAGCTGCTGCTGTAAATTTCCACGCGACGATGATGATAAGCCACTGTCGTTGAACTTCCATCTGCGAAGGCCATGTCACTTCTGAAAAATAAAGCTCTATAGCTCAGTGGGGCCTTACCTGGTACAATAACAAATAGTTTATAATTTAATAATGAATCACTGATCTGAGCCCAGTTACGAATGGCGGGCGCAGGAGCAATGGCGCTGACGGAGACCCACGGGCGGGGACGGCGGTGCGGGACGGCGACGCGGCAGTGACCGCCGTCGCCGCCACCATCACTGCCATCCCCACCGCCACCCCCACCGCCATCGTCACTGCCATCCCCACCCGCACCCCCACCGCCATCATCACCGCCACCCCCACCGTCACCACCACCGCCATCGTCGCCGCCACCATCACTGCCACCCCCACCGCCATCGTCACTGCCACCCCCACCGCCATCATTGCTGCCATCCCCACCGCCATCCCCACCGCCACCACCACCGCCATTGTCGCCGCCACCATCACTGCCATCCCCACCGCCATCCCCACCGCCACCCCCATCGCCATCGTCACTGCTATCCCCACCGTCACCCCCACCACCACCCCCACCACCATCGTCGCCGCCACCCTCACCGTCACCCCCACCGCCACCCCTACCGCCATCGTCGCCGCCACCATCAATGCCATCCCCACCGCCACCGTCACTGCCACCGCCACTGTTGCTGCCACCGCCACCTCCACCAACACCACCACCACCACCGTCACTGTCATCCCCACCACCACCCACTCCCCCACCGCCAACCTCACCCCCACTGTCACCGCCACCGCGGGGGTTCCTGCTCACCCGCCAAGTCCGCCGAGAGCCGACCGAAAGCGGTGCCGGCACGAGCGCGGCCGGAGTCGCTCGTTCAGCCGCGGCGCTGCGCCGGACGGAGCGTCTACCGGGGCCCGGGATGGAGACCGGGGAGGGGGCGTCGGCTGCGGAGGCTGCGGCGGCGACGGTGGCGGTAGTGCCCGTGACCACGGTACGGTGAACGGCGGTGAATGGTGGTATTGGTGAATGCTGGTGAAGGCTGGTGAATGGTGGTGAATGATGGTGAATGGTGGAGAATGGTGGTTTTGTGAACTGGTACGGTGAATGATGGTGAATGATGGTTCGGTAGAACGGTGGTGTATGATGGTGAACGACGATGTTTTCTTGAATTACCTAATTGGCGATGATCGCTGCCCTACTGCGATAACTTGCCAGGACCCCCCTTGTGAAAGAGCTGCCTAGCTCATTGGACCTAACCAGCTGAGATAATAACGTCTAACATTCCTGGGCAAGCTAGCGTAAACAAGGCAGCCCATGCAATCGCGAGCGAACTGTATTATTCGATAATAATTTTGGAGTTTCTGGTTGCAATGTGGACTACGCAGGCTGAAATGGCTTTGGGAAATATCCCACTTGGAATAAAATCAATTTCCATGTCGAGCGAGGTGAAGTTTATCAGAGATGCAATCTAAAACGTGTCCCCGTGTCTTTTCAGGCCTCATCCACCACCAGTCATTGCCAGCTGACTTCAGGATGCCGGAGAACCTTCTCGAACACGAAGGTACGTCGTCTGACTGAGTGGTCGCACCAGCAGCAGCAGCACCAACTCTCCAAGACCATGGCTCAAGCAGAGCATGCCGAGATGTTAACTACCTCGGCTCGTATACAGGAGGTCGTGGGTTCGATCCCAGCCCTGACGATGCCTGCTGTATATTTGGAGTTTGCGTGTTTTCCCCCGTGGTCGCGTTGATTTTTCTCCGGGTCCTCCGGTTTTTCCCTCCACATTAAGAATCAGCGTGCGTTTAGAGTATTTGGCTGCTATACATTTTCAAATGATGATAAGACACTTCATTGGGTTATTGCTTGTGGCCAGGTTGCTTCTGAAAAAGAGCTATATTGCTCGGTGGGCCTTACCTGATCAAATAAAAAAAATAGTGTTCAGTTTAATCTTATCTAATTTATAGAGCGCCTTCACTCAAGGCGCTTGACAAAGCTTACAAAAACCGAACGATAAAGTACGCACAAACAATCTCCACGACTAACACGACACACAGAGGGCATTCATTCAGGGGCTGTAAATTGCTATTATTAGTATTATTATGATAACCGTTGTTCATAATAAAGGTTTTTGGGTTAGATTGTGTAAGTATAAATGTGTCATAACCCTCCACCGCCTGCCACAGCCAGTAAGGTTTGTCACGTAAACAAGCGCCGATTAGTTTACTACTTAAGCCCACCGGAGTGTTGGAGAGTAAATCCACAACATTTACAATCTGAGTAGTACGACGTTTCGCTGGTAATTACATCCAGCATCATCGGGCGATTTGTCAGAATAGTGAAGCCATCCACCTTCTTCCGGTCTTAAATATAGCAAGATGACATCATCACTGTGAACCCATCATGAATAACATTGGTCGCGAAAGCCTACGTATTATAGCTGTTATTGTTTCAAACACTTTCAGGTTAAATTGAAGGGCAAAAATTCGTTTACATCCGTAGCTGTCTGCGGGGCGTCGCTTCTTCCGGAGCATTAAGTCAGGGCCGGCCGTTGGTGGTCGTGCAACGTGGAATTCACTGGGGGGCAGGGGGGGGAGCATCGGCAAACCGCGCCACCGCCCGCAGCTCCGCCCCCCAGCCCAGCTCGGTTAGCCTCGGCGAAGGCGCGGTGTGAAATTAAGCTAAGACGAGGTGAGATCTCGCCGATGACGTAATGCCCCAGCGCGCACTGACAGCGCTTGATGCCTTCTGATGCCAGGAGCTTCAGACGGCACGAGACCCGGGCCCGCGGAACGCCACGGCGCGGTCGCCCCGGGCCTAGCGTCGGAGGCGTCCGTCGGCCCTGAAGGGCGAGGAACGGCGGTGGGTACTTTCAGGACCGAACCCCAAAACTTGTCCGTCGTGGGTTTTTCACGGACGCCGCACCGACCGGCGCGGCGATGTTTGGTCACGTGTGCACGCACGCACGTACGTTTGGCTTCTTCTTCCGCGCCGCACGAGGCCAGCCGTGCTGATCGGAGATGCCGGGGGGAAGGACAACGAACGAAAGACAAAAAGCAGTTCTACAGAAATTAGTGTTTCCAAATGAGTTTTCGAGTCACCACCATAAGGCGTGGGGAGGTCCTCATCCACCAGTGGATTGACAAACGCCTCTGCTTGTACGTGCATGCACCACAAGCATTGCACAAGCGCCGTGGTGATGTCACCACCACTTAGTGGTTGACGGCGGTTGTTATTTGGTGCAATGGGGAGGTCTGCACCTTGTATTTGAAAATTTTAAACACTTATTTCTCTCTGATTATTCTCTTTTTCCACTGCTCCACTTTTCAATTCCCTATTCCAATCGTTGTCATCATCTCTTTCCGCTGAAGCTCTTATTATTCTGAAAATATCACGACGTTTCGATCGCAACACAAGCAATCGTCATCAGATATTGCGATCAAAACGTCGTGATATTTTTATTATTTTTTCTATCTAACGTGGCTTTACCGAAAGACCCAAAGAATATGAATACCTGCAGTCACTAAAGCTTTAAGTCAAGATTCTTAAAGTAACCATAATAATAACCTTAATTCGATTCAAGAAACGCGCAATCACTCTTATCTTTGACAAACTTTTATTGTGCTGTTTGTCGCTGGTTTTGGGCCATCGGGCCTATCTATAATTACCCAGGAAGGCCACAGTGAGCTTCGTAGACTCTTTTTCAGCAGGGTTCTGCTTCATGGAGGACGGGGGGCGACAATTGCTGTGTCGCTTCCGATTGAGTGACTTGCGGTGTGGTTCTTCAAACTTGAAGAATCGGTGGTGGCCGGCACACATCGGCCGACTCTTTCGAAATAACATAGTTCCGTTTTATTTGTATATATATAAATATTATTTGATGATTTGCTTACCTTTCCTATACTTTGCACCCCTGTCCTGTTTTTGTATTGCCTGTTGTAAATGCTCTGACCCCGTGCCCCTTTGCTGGACGTCCGTAAGAAAGAGCTTCATGGTTCATTGAATTCCTCCTGCAGTATAAATACCAAAGTGAAACAGGCCGTGCGTAGCATTTCTACGGTTAACGCACCCGTGGTTGAGAAACTGTACTTAAAATATATAATTATTCTTTTCTAAATGCAATGTTTCCTGTTTCGTGTGTGGCAGGATGAAACTGCCGGAGTTGACAACGATAGTTCAGTGTGAGTAAACCACATGATGCCATCGTGCCAGACATCGCATGTGTGTACACGTACGTTGAACTTCTTTGGCACCGCATTGTAGCAATCGGAAGTGCGGGGACAGACATCAAACATTGCTTTTCCTTTCGCCGTAGATTGCCCCCATTTGCGTTTACATGACACGTGGTAGCTACCAACAATAAACTAAACTCAAACAATGTATTATTTGACCAGGTAAGGCCCATTGAACTCAGGAGCGACCTTGCTGTCGCAAGTGGCAGCCCAACGAGAAGTGGCTTATCGCGTGGACATCTGTAGCAGCCAAAATTACTCCTAAACGTGGGAGGGAAAAAAAAACACTGGAGGACCCGGAGAAAAATCCACGCGACCACGGTGGTGGGGGGGGGGGAGAGAGACACACCGCAAACTCCACCGGGGACGGGATGGAGCTCATTGTCGCACTCAACGGCTGTGGCCGAGAGTGTGGCCTTTCCTCTGCGGTTTCTGCGACGAGTGTGCGGTGGTGGTGGCGGAGTCGTCATCGCTGTCTGTGCGGCGGTGGCGACGGCAACGTGGAAGTTCCCGCATTCTTGCCCGGAGAGGAAACCAGAGCCGATGGGGTGTCGAATTACTGTAAAATCCACATTTTTTTGCAGAATGAAATAGTTCCCTTTATGATTACACTTGTTATTATTTTACAGTACCGTGCTTTTGAGACTTAGGGGGAACTGCTGTTGGGTGCTACTCGTTGCGAGCGAATGAGCTGTCTTGACATGGCTCGTGTGAGTTTTTCCCCCCCAGGCCCGCGCCCCGCCACGCAGACAAAGATCCCCCCCGTATAGCCTCAACATACTTTTGGGGCAAGTGCTGTTAGCGAGCACCTACGAAGGCCGGCGTGTCCCGGCCTCCTTCCCGAGTGGCGACGTTTACACACCGTACCAAATTCCCATTTTTAGGCCAAGTCGACCTAGGAGGAGGCCCAGGTCCGGTTCATACAATAGCCACTGGTGTTGGCCGTGAGCGAGAATGGAATTCGGGTCGCTGGGTTTGTGGCGCAGCGGAGCGCGCTAACCGCTACGCTACCGCTACCTCGCACGCACGCACACAACACGCGCGGCGCTCGCACGCATTGCAAACATAAAGGCTTGATGGCTTCCTGTCTTGGCTCGATCAACCTGAATACCGGCTTGTCCTCGTTTGTTTGTTTTACAGGTCACGGCAAAACGCGGAGAGAACACCGAAGACACCGGCGGCAGCGGTGAGTCGGGCCAATCTCTGGTGAAACAGTGTGATCGAAAAAAAGAAGTAATGTTTTTTAAAAGGAAGTTCACGTATTTTCTGTGGTGGAAACTGGCCGGCCGACGGCTCACCGGTACGCCGCACCGGCAACGTCTCCGTGCTCGCGGCGTTCGCCGCGGGGCTGCCTCTCCGTTTGTTTGTGCGGCACCATTTGGCCAATCGTTTTCCCTTTTTTCGGCGACGCACGGACAAGACGCACGGACAAATCCCCCCCGGAATGGACGTTCTGTGTGCGTGCGCGTTTGTGTGAGCGTGTGCGTCAGCGTCTCGGTCAGCGCTACGCTGCGCTTTGGAACCCGGCCACGCGAGCTCGGTTCCCGCTCGCGGCCAACACAACGGTGGCGATTATCTGAACCGGTCCTGGGCTTCCCCTAGGCCGACTCAACCTCAAATGAGTACCTGGGTGCGGTGTGTAAACATCGCCATTAGGGGAGACAACGGCAGCCGGGCGTGGTGCTGGGCACCCACCCCCTCGCGTGCCCGTACCGGCCTTCATAGGTGCTGCTACTCGCTAACGGCACTTGCCCCCAACAGTCTGTTGAGGCTAGACGGGGGGGGTCTTTGTCTTTGTGAGCGCGTGTGTGAGAGACACTGGTCCGTGAATCTCCACCCATGCCGCCACCCACCCACCACCTTCCCATTGCTCTGCTCCGCTGTGAGACCCGCCCGTACTCTTGGACACGTGGGGAAAAGAGCTTCATAGCTCATCGGATTCACTCCTCCAGTCCAAATGAAGATTCTGGATCCCGTAGAGACGCGGAGCGATCGCTTTAACGACGCTCGCTCGCACCCTCCCCCTTGCTGAGAGTCAGAGGAGCAGTGGGGTATCTATAAACGGATCACTGTATATTGCTCATATAACTATTTTATTGATCACGTTATGGGCAAGTAAACACTTGTAGACTACCGCTGTAAAAAAACGATATAGCTGTTTTTTTCGTAGAAGCGAGCTGGCCACAAATGGTAGCCCAATTGAAGTGGCTTATCATCGTGTGGAAATGTATAGCAGCCAAATAATCTAAAACGCATGTTAAGTGTGGAGGGAAAAACCGGCGGACCCGGAGAAAAATCTACGCTACCACGGGCAGAGAAAGACACGCAAACTCCCAATATACAGCAGCATGCATCAGGGTCGGGATCGAACCCACGGCCTCCTGCATATACCAGGCGAGCTAGTTAACATCTCCTAGCCACCGTGACATCCAAAACAGTGGTAGCTCCCACCCTCCAGACAGCACGAGGCAGCACACCTGATAGCGGTGTTGGCATTACAAAAGAGAGGATGCTGGAGGTGTGGGGGGTGTGGTGTGGGGGGGAGGGAGGGAGGGTGGGCGTGGAATTGCAGGGCTCGGCTGTAAAGGACCGCTGTGGGATCCGCAAACCGGTTGGTGTCTCCGGGGCGTTTATTGCGGCGGCAAGGTGCAGGGACACAGATCAGCCAGCGGTGTCCAGAGTTCAGTAGGCCCCGTGCGTCGGCATTCGATTGAAAGCCGGAGGCCGTAAAAATACCTGTTTGACGAAAATATCACCGCAGCCCAACGACCGGGCAAAGTCCACCTCTTGACCACCAAAGCGAGAGAACTCCCAGGGTAGGGAAGCTGTCGCACCCCACCCACCCCCCCCCCCGATGTACCGCGGCGAGCCCCAGGGGCTTGTGAGCAAACGCTCGACCTCCGCTGCAACGTTCCGCGGCCCGTCGTGGGCGAGCGGCGAGGGCGGTGATCCGGTCCGCGATCTCGTGACGAGGCTCCGCGGCTGGGGTGCGAACGCGACGTCGTCATCGTCGTCGTAGTCGTCGTCGTTGTTGTCTTCGGTGAAGAGGAAGAGGAGGACAACTCGGGTTCAGAATGTACAGCCTCCGCGAGCATCACGTCAGCCAGGTTTGTGTTGCCTTTCGCGACCGCCCGACCGGCCATGTGCGTGCGTGTCTGTGGGGGTCATGTAGCCCCCACGTGCCCAGCCACCGCGTACCCAAGCAGCTGCTGTTGAGCTGGATAGAGGGTGCTAAGTGGGTGCGGCACAGGCTAGAGAAGAGATGGACTGAGGTTGTTCGGGAGGATGCGGAGCTGAGTGGACATTCCGAAGACCGGTACCAGCGGTGTCAAAATCGGCCTCTTTGGAGGAGGTTCTTGAAGCACGCTCCTGGGCAGTTGGAGGCAGTCGGCCTTTAACAACAGCAGTGGGTAGAGGAGTGATGCTCACAACAACGAGCGGAGCGCCGGGCAGCTAACATGCGGCAAGTTGGCACAGTAGGGGGCACAGCTGCTGCATCTGCCCAGTCATCTTAGTCAACCCATGGCACCTGCTGGGTCTGTCCCGTGACCTATCACGTGGCCTCAAAGTGCACCTGGCCCGGCACAAGTGCCGTGGTGGCATCACCGCCACTTAGTGGCGAATGGCGGCTGCTGCTGCTGTAGCTGTTGTCGTGTGACGCTGGTGTGTCCCCCCCCCCACCCCTCGTTTGTTTTCGCCAGTTTTATTTCCCGTGCGATGCTGCTGACTGAACGGATGTTTAGGATAAGTGCAGGCGGTCTCCGGCTTATGACGATCCGCGTTTTACGACATTTGCTATCATGCCGCCGTCGATCGATTCACGACGCAGCTTCCCGAAGTTGGTCCAAACACATTTTTCCGAGCGGAGAGAGTTCGCTCCCTACCGATGTGACTTGGGGTGGAGCGTTTTTGTTATTTTTCGAGTGTTTGCGTTGATGTTCACCTATTACACCCTGTTCGAAGATAATACACATCGGCAAGCGACGTTTAGAACTGTCTATCGGAAAATACGATCCGATTCACTCCGACGACGATCCGATTTGTACGACGATGGGATTTCCAGGAACGCATTAGCACGGCTGGCTACGTACGGTGTGATAGAAGTTCAACATACGTACGTGACGTCGTGAAAGCGAGAACCCGCAATGCACCACAATGCAGTTTCCTCTTCAAGTAGTTTCGCCGTAATTTTTTCGTTTTTCAATTTTTCATTTCTCTGCGTCCTCCTTCAACTCCCTCCACCCCACCGCAACCCCCCCCGCCAGCCCCCACCGGGGTCACCGTTGCTAAAGAGCTCGAGGTCAATGCGGCCCCCACCCCCCGGGTGAACAAAATAAATAAATAAAGCACACCCAATTTTTGTTTGGGTCCATAATTGTTACAATTAAAGAGCGTTCGCAGTGAACACTTTGTTTATTGATCCACTGCTGGATGAAGGCTTGGCCCCCCCCCGTGCCATGTCGGTCGTGGTGTTTGTCTGACCATACTTCACCACATTGGCCGGTGTTGGTTGATGAAGGAAGGGGAAGTGGTGGGGGGGGGGGGATGGGGGCCGGCCAGATCCAGATATCGCTCGCCACCGACGTTAATCGTGGCCAGGAATCGAACTCGGGTTTCCGAGTCCAAGGCGCGCTGCGTGAAAGTTCATGTGCAGCGCTGCGCATGTGCGGCTTTTCGCGCGCAATGGCCACGTGAACGTTGCACCCTTTTAACAACGCCGCTGTCGTTCTGCACGCCATCGCCTTCAAATGAGTACTTATTGTGGCGTGTAAACGTAGCCACTAGGGAGACAAAGGCGGACGGGCGTGGTGCTTGGCCATCCCACCCCCCTCGTGTGCCGTGCCGGCCTTCGTTGGTGCCGCTCGCTAACAGCACTTGCCCCAAGAGTCCGTTAAGGCTACACGGGGAAGAACTTCATCTTGGTCGTAGCCTAGAGTTGCCACCTGCCCGGGGTTAACCGGGTCGGTCCAGTCCGGCAATCGGCAGAGTCACCGGAGTTCGGGTGGTGGCAGCAGCAGCAGCAGCAGGAATCGAGCTGTAACCGGGATCCGGTGGTTTATTGCGTTGGACTTTATCGCGGTAAACTGCATGGTGTCGATAGGCCGAGGCTGAAGCAGAGCTATGTCTGGGGTTAGGTTTGCGGGGACAGGTGGCGGGCCCAGCCGCTCGCCGGCCGTTAGAAAGGGAGCGGGCCCCATGAACCTCCCAAGGGACGCTGCGGACAGGGCGGGGAACCCAACATTTCAGACTTTTTTTTGTTTAAATAAAGCCCTCCCGTTAATTACAGCAACGAAAGATTCAGTATATTTTCTCAGGTAGATATTAACAACGTACACAGTCGAACTCCTCTTAACGACCGCACCTGTTAACGAATAATCGCTTAACAATGTTCCTCCACGGAGCACAATGTGTAGTGTAGTGTATAGTGTAGTGTATAGTGTAGTGTAGTGTCTCCATAGAGCCCAATGTGTTCGCTTACGGACCATTTCCCTGTTAACGACGGGCTGTTGTAGGCGCAGCAAATATGAACTAGCGCATCGATTAATCGCGTTTCTATTAATATTTCGTGTTTATAATGTTCTTGTTACCTTTATTTAATAATATCCATTGTTCAAATATTCTAAAGTACATTTTTTAGGGTGAAAAAGGGGAACTTCCGATGCTATCGGAACGCATCGAGCCTTTCGCGTGCATTTGCTGTACTCGCCTAACGACCACGTCGCTTAACGACCGGTTTCTTGGAACCAAAAACCTTCGACGGGGTTCCGCTGTGCAATTTTGGGGGGTTTTTAAGTTGGGGGGGGCGAGGGGGCGATCAACCACATCGGCCCCCGCCACTCCCCATAGCCGCCTCCTCCCTCGGGGCCGCCGGCCAGACTGAACTTTGAACTCTGGGAGTGCTCTGTAGAAAGGGGAGGCCATTGAGCAACACGAAAACCCGAGGGCTCACAGAATGGCAGGAAGCTCCACTGCAGTGCACCTTTGGGGGTTCTCCTCGGGGGGAGGGGGGGGGTTTGTCACCCCACTCCAAAGAGGAAGGAGGCCAGGCCGTGACCTCTGCTGTGTGTGATTGTGTGTGTGTGTCTGTGTGTGTGTCTGTGTGTGTGTCTGTGTCTGTGCGTGTGTCTGTGCGTGTGTCTGTGCGTGTGTCTGTGTGTGTCTGTGCGTGTGTCTGTGTGTGTGATTGTGTGTGTCTGTGTGTGTGTCTGTGTGTGTGTCTGTGTGTGTGTATGTGTGTGTGTCTGTGTGTGTGTCTGTGTGTGTGTCTGTGTGTGTGATTGTGCGTGTGTGGGGGGCGGTAGTGTTGCGGTTATCGCGCTGCGCTACGAACCCGGCATTTCACGAAAGCTTCTAATAAAAAAAGAATGCATATATTATCAAAGCATGTTTTTGTTTGTTTGCATGTTCACCACAAAGTACCGTGTGTGGTTAACGCAGACAGGATTCCGTGAAACCGGTTTTCTGTTTGGAGTTTTAACATCTTAACATTTTTTTTAATTGGCAGAAAAGGTAAAAACCTCTTCTTTTATTTTGATACAGGCAAGAAAAGGTCCCATGCCTCCGTCCGTTAGTCTGCGCGACGTCCCTTTGAAAGGACTCTCGCTCCACTCGTTCTCTGCAGAATTCACGTTTTTGTTTTGTCGTCCGTCATCGCTCGGTGCTGCTGCTACGGCGGCCGCCGCCGCCACCGCAAATCTCCCCGTGTGGTAACGGCCGGCCGATCGGCTGAACGGGAACGCGCGCCGTTCACGCAAGCAAATCAAATATAAACATAACCTCTCTCGCGAACCCCGCTTTGTATGCGTGCATGTGTCGAGCTTCTTTTGCACCGCCAACCGTGCTTATCGGGAGGTGCGGTGGGGCGGGTGGGAGTTAAGGACAACAAACTGAACACAACAACAAGCGGTTCTAAAGAAATTTGCTTTTAATCCGGATTATTTACACGTGCCACAGCCTCCCAGTGGCTTGTCCCGCGCCCTGCTCGTGGGCCAGGCCATCGTTACTTTAACACGCGGCTATCCTCTGGTGGGGGGGGGGCGGGGGAGCCACGCGCTTGGAACACCCACACACCCACCCACACACCCACCCACACACCCACCCACACAC
>CM025646.2:1990504-2000919 GCA_014621495.2 Entosphenus tridentatus
GACCGCAGGTATTGTGGTCAATGCAAACATGACTCCTTGTAAAAAAAAGGTGTCAGTTTTGTTGCCAGATAAAAGGGTAAAAAAAACAATTAACATCTTAACACCTGTTTGTTGCCAGAACAAAGGGGAAAACTATTCTCATATTGTGGTACTGGCAAAGGAGGTCCGATGATGTAGTTGGAGGTTATTTAGAAAATTGATGAGCATTGTCAGGCTATGCGCAAAATCATGCACGTCCTATATATATTGACAGATAAATGCGTTCGGAATGCGGTGAATGAGTTTTGAATGGATAAGATGAAACTGACACACAGTGTAATCATCATCACAGTGTCTCCGCTTGTACATGCTGCTGTACATCAGTAGCATCAGCAGTAGTAGCAGCAGCATCAGCAACTACTGCAACAGCGTTGGGAGCCAGTGGTAAATAAGCACAGCCAATACACGCAACTCAACACACGCGACAACACCACCACCACCGCTGTTTGTGGACTTAAAATAGCCAAAACCGTACATCAAATGATTTTTCTGGAAGACTTTTCTGTTTCCCCCAGGATTTTTCTGTTGCGCGTAGTCACTTTAAGATGTTTTTTGTTCATGTTTTTGTTTGTTGCGGTTGCACCCGATTCAAGAGCCGAATGGCTCACATGGCTATACCTAATAAATAAACTGAAAAAAACTGAAACTGACGTTTCTGGCCAATCGTGGTCCTTATTAATCGAGGCGAGGGCCACTATTGCCCTCAACCAACCACAGTCTGGGGGTTGTTTGGGCAATTCAATCGTGGAGCTGGGATGAGCAAGTGGAGGATGAGCAGGAGAAGGAGGATGAGGTGGAGGAGGAGGAGGTTGAGTTGGGACTTTGGGGCGAGACGCGGCACCCATCGAGTCCGCGCCGCTGTCTGCTCGCAGTGTCACTCTCTCTCTCTCTCTCTCTCGCGCGCGTGTGTTTTTTTATTTCGTTCCACTCACGCGGGGGGGGGTATGTGGGTGGGGGGGACACGGTAGGGTCTGGAGTCTGGGGTCGGCCAGTGGGGGGAGCCGGGGCATGTGGGCGTGGTGGTGGTGGGGGGGGTAGAGACAGAGTTTTTTGAACGGCAGTGGGATGCCCTCCTAGGCCGTGTCCCAGTGCCGCTGAGTGCCCGGCTACTTGGGCGCGCGAGCACTCTCACCGGTCGATCGTCAGTGGCGCGGCTGTGGTCATCAACAACACAACGGCGTGGGACGGCGAAATCGTCCTCGCATCCACAGACACGAACGGGACGTCAGTCACGGAGATTGCGCTCGGCTCACTCCCGAACGCGGTTGAATCTCGGCCTGGCCAGCCTGACTGTGAATTTGAAAAGAATCGGAATCGGAATGTGTATCATTACTGGAGGAATCCGATGAGCTATGAAGCTCTTTGTTCACAGATGTTCAGTAAGGGGCACGTGGTACGAACGTTAGAACAACAAGCAGTACAGAAACTCGCTAGGGGTGCAAAGTACACGAAAGGTAAACAAATCAATCTTGAATTTGGATTTAAAGCTATTCGTGACTGCAGGGATTCATATTCTTGGTTCTTTCGGTAAAGTCACGTATAAGGGAAATAATAAAATAATAAAAATATTAAACAATAAAAATTCTCACGACGTTTTTCCTGGAAAAACCGCCACTTTTTTCAAATGTTCTTGCTGTGGATTTCACACCTGATGATGATTGCTTGTGTTGCAGTCGAAACGTCGTGAGAATTTGTATTGTTTAATATTTATATTATTTTATTATTTCCCTTCTACGTGACTTTACCGAAAGAACCAATAATATGCTTTTGTTGGACTTCTTTCGCGCCGTACGTAGCCAACCGCGCTCAGGACAACAAACCAAACACAAATGACAATTCTAAAGAAATCACTTTTCAATCGAGATTATTTAAAAGTGCATGTAGCTCCAGTGGCTTCCGAGTATCGCAAGGAAGCGGTGATTCTCCTGGATAGATCGATAGATCGATAGATCGATAGATCGATACGTGCTCGGATACTTTCCCACTCGGCTGGCGACGGGAGCTTTGTCTGTGACACCTGTGGTAGCTATGTGAGGGTAGGGAGGGGGGGTACGTCAGCTTGTTGATGCTATACGAGGCACCTTTGTGCGTGTCCGCGACTATCCCCCTGAACCACACGCGTTATCGCTGCGTCACGGCGCGTAACAAAAGCGCATCATTATTCATTCCAAATCATCTATGCCGGCATCCGGCTCAGCGGCAAACAATCTGCACATTATCTCTGTCCGGGTTGGGATGACAATAAAAGCTTAGCGAGCGAGAGATGAGAGGAGAGTAGAGGGGTCGCTCATTATTCCGCATGTACCGCTTGTACCCCCCCCCCGCCTCTTTGTAAACCTTCGCTAAATGTGTGTGTGGGGGGGGTCTTAGCACTGCCAATCCGATTAAAGCTGCCCCCTACAACCAGCAGGAGACGAATGATTGTGGCGGGGTGTGCATGTGTGGGTGTGTGGGTGTGTGTGTGGGTGTGTGTGTGTGGGTGTGTGTGTGAGTGTGGGTGGGTGTGTATGTGTGTGTGTGGGTGTCTGTGTGTGTGTCTGTGGGTGTGTGTCATCTCAGTCATCTCAGTCGACCCGTGGCACCTGGGTCTGCCCCGTGACCTCTGGCCAGCGGGCGTTCGACACTTCACGTGGCCTCAAGGTGCACTTGGCCTGGCACAAGCGTCGTGGTGACGTCACTGCCACTTAGTGGCGAATGGCGGTTGTTGTGTGTGGGTGTATGTGTGTGTGGGTGTGTGTGGGTGTGTGTGTAGATTTGTGTGGGTGTGTGCGTGTGTGTGGGTGTGTGTGTGGGTGTGTGTGGGTGTCTGTGTGTGTGTGGGTAGAAGCCAGCGGTGTTTTAGCGAACTGGCAAGGGGACACCACGTGGACGACAAAGCCGCCACAGATTCTAAGCCCCGCCCCTCCCCCCACAGTGTTTCCCTTTCGAACCGTGACCCCCAAAGGTCACGGTCAACAGGCGCCGGTCATCGGCTCCGCGCGAGCGCTACCCGCGCGCGTGCTCAGCGGCGGTAGAGGCACCGCGACTGATCAACGCGGCATGGGTGGTCGTGAGCTCAAATTCTGATTGGTTGGGGTCGGGGGGGGGAGGAGTTAACTCAACTTCCCGACGACGGATGCTTGCGTCGCGATCGAAACGTCGGAGTTTTTTGTTCTTTTCCTTGAACCATATCTACGTGACTTTACCGAAAGACCCAAAGAAGATGAATTCCTGCAGTCACGAAAGCTTTTAAGTCAAGATTTAACTCAACCCATCATACCTTACTCCGGGGGGGGGGTCGATAAAATAGGTACCATTTTGCCGGGACTTCAACAGTGGTTGTCTTATGTATGAGACCGTAGATACATCTGCTCAACACGAGCTATAAATGCTCCGATGCTCGCGTTATATTTGTACTGCAGGCGTTCTCTGCTCTGACACTGGTCGAGAGACAAGGCTGTTATCTCGTGTAGGCCAATCAGTTGCAAACACGACGCGTATGTGTGGTTAATGCAGACCTGATGCCTTGCAAAACGGTATCTCTTTGGTGTCTGAGCATCGTAACGCCTCCTGTGTTATTGTCGTCAAGTTCAACTCCTATTCTTAGTGGTTGTCCTATAAGTCAGACTCGTTCCCGACCTTAATGAATGTGGAATGTCCACTCCCATCTCATGGCTGTACACGAGATATGGCCAACGGTGGTTCAATGGTGAGAGACGCAGCAGCAGCAGCAGCAGGAGGAGGAGGTCACTCATTGAGAGTCTGCCTGATACAAGGAAGAAGAATCACGCTTAGGCATGAATTCGTAGATTCTCTGTTGCTTTTTCCAACACGCGTTTGTCCTTCGACCGTTGGCTACGTTGCAATGAACACGCCCTGCCTGCTAGATTTGGCTCATCTCTCTAGAACTGTGTTCAGCGTGTGTTTAGTTTGTTATCCTTCCGCCACCCTCCACCCCGAGCCGCACCTCCGATTACCACGGTTGGCTACGTGCGGTGCGAAAGAAGTTCCACGTAAAATACATGGCACGCGAATCACATTGGACGACGTCATTTGTGAACTCAATCCAGCAGTGGAGAGACGACGGTTACCCATGACGACGATGGTTTTAAACGGCTATGACAGCGTCGAGTGTAAAATTGTTACATAATCGTCGTTGCATTTTTTTCTCTTCCACACGGGAGTGGAGCGGTGGCGCAGTGGTTAGCACACTGCACCACGCACCCGGCACGGCCTCAATGTGCCACTTAGCCCGAACTCAACTTGCACCGGCCCCGACTAAGCTCCTTCACCTACCCGTTACTCATCACAGAACCCGGTGAAGTATGGTCAAACACCACTCCCACTCTTCCCCAACCACCGCCACGCTTTAGAGGAGGGGCCTTCATCTAGCAGTGGATAAATCAGCTGCTGTACGCCTTGCTGCTATTGTGTTGCACAATTGAGGTGAGTTTCTGGACGAGGGAGAGTGAGTTTGCGAGAGAGCGGGAGAGGGAGGGAGCCTCCAGCCTCTTCCGCCTCTGACATCTCTTCTTCATCATCTCCATCAATTGATGTCGCTTTTTTTTGTTTTGGCAAATTCCCTCCCTTTGCCCGGGTGCTGCCCTCGATTTCACCCCAGCCGCGTGCGGTGTGAGCCTGGGGTCTCGCAGCGTGCTGAGAGGCAGGCAGGCTGGGGAGGGAGGGGAGGGGAGAGAGGGAGGGAGAGATGGGAGGGAGGTAAGGGAACGAGAGAGGTAGGAAGAGGGGGAGTAGGGGGCGGAGGCGAGATGAGACGCAGACATTCCTGCCGGTGGCAGAGATGAAGTCGGCGCACGCCACGTGGATGCGTCCGTGACGTTAGCGACTTGCGGAGATTTCGTCGCGAGAGAGAAGAACAATACAACTTCCCCAAGACGAACTCCAAGAAGCAAACCAGGAAAATCACCCGGCGAATGTTCCGCTGCTGCTGCCGCGACGTAACGGCCGGAAGATGGCAGTACAGCAAGTGGGTTTTACGACTTAAAACTTTCGTGGCTGCAGGAATTCATATTCTTTGGTTCTTTCGGTAAAGTCACGTAGATAGAAAAATACAAATAAAGAGAATACAAATGTAAATGATTTAAAAAGTGAGTGTACTGGCAGTGTATAATGTAGACTGTAGCCTGGTTCTTAATCGGAGTGAGTGTACTGGCAGTCTATAATGTAGACTGTAGCCTGGTTTTAAAGCTTGTTGAGCGTATTGGCATTTTATAATGTAGACTGTAGCCTGGTTCTTAACCTGAATGAGCGTACTGGCAGTCTATAATGTAGACTTATTCTTGTTTTTTTCAGTAATAAAAAATATAATAAAAATAAAGATAAAAATAAAAAACAAAAACCACGACGTTTCGATCACAACACAAGCGATCGTCTTCAGGAGGAAAGAGGGAGATGGTCACCTAAGGCATTAAGGTAATAAACATTACTACAGTCTACACTGTAGACTGCCAGTACACTCACCAAACTTAATAACCAGGATTCAGTCCACATTATAGAATGCCAATACACTCACTCCGATTAAGAACCAGGCTACAGTCTACATGAATGTTTTTTGTTTTTTACAATTTTTATTAAATTTTTATAAAACTAAAATATTCACTTAATTTTTATTAATATTTTTCTATCCACTTGACTTTACCGAAATAACCAAAGAATATGGTTTTACGACACACGTCCGCACAGACTTTTGAGTTGTTATCCCCTCCCTTCCTCTCACCTCCACCTCCACCCCCCACCGCCCCACGTTTTTTAAATATTTGTAATTGTTTGGCCGAGGGTGTTTATTTTGTGCGCGCGTGTGTGAATACTTTGGTTTTCCAGCCCACACGGAGCAAAACGACGAGGCATTTAAATAAAGGCAGTGGTCAAAAGATAAGAAGGGCGAGGTCTACTGGTGTAAAGCAAGGGACCCGTGACACTCAGCAGTGAGGCCTTGCCAGGTGATTCAATCTTCTATTCTTCTCCGCCGCGTGTGTGCTTCCACCTCAATCACGTGATCATCCTGCATCGGGCACGTGATCATGGGCGATGTCTGCACGTATATGCTGAACTTCTGTCGCACCGTACGTAGCCGACCGTGCTAATCGGAGATGCAGACCGTGCTAATCGGAAGGACAAAATCGGAGGTGCCGGGAGAAGGACATAATGATGATGACGATGTGGCCAGCAGTGGATAGACCATGGCTCATGATGATGCTAATCACGCTGGGTAGCTCTGGCGAGGACCAAGAAACGTTTCCACGGTCTGCCGTCTCACCACAGACACACGCGTGTCCGTGTCACCACAGCAGCCACTGAACAGACAGCGCAATTATTCATAATCAACGTTTTTGGGTTTAGATCGCGTTATTTATAAATGTGTCGTAACCCTCCACCACCCGACACGGCCAATCAGCAAAAAAGTGTCACGTTGACAAAAGACAAATAGTTCACTGCTTTAGCCCACCGGTGTGTTGAAGCGTGAAACCTCTGTCCTTGGGTCCCGATTCTCGTTGTACCTTCGGCGAAGCGGGGACACTGGGCGCGATCGTCGTCAGCGTGTCCAATCGACGCCGGCGGCCACACACGATGATGGGTTTTCACGGGGCGGTTAATGACCTACCTGGTCACAGATTTTGAGTGGTGGGTTGGTGGTGGTGGGGGGGTGCGGAGTTGGGGGGATTGAAGAAGAGGCGAGGAGAGGGAGTTGGAAAACGGACACCTCCAAATTAATGTGCGTGTAAGTTCACAATGAGAAGCTGTCGACTGGAGGAATCCGATGAGCTATGAAGCTCTTTTTCACGGCTGCCCAGTGAGTTGCATTTCAACAAATTGACATTCTTAGATCGAGCCTGACGCTGCTGACGAGCCATCGAATGTCTGAGCCGGTCCAGGGTTTTGCTTGTATTGCACAAAATAGTCGCGGGAGACGACAATGACACATAAGCCTGTACAGCCCCGTTGGGCAGGAATCCTTCCTGCTGAAATGAATACGAACTAAATCTCAGATAAATACTATCGCTAATTCGTCACACTGTATATATTTCCCAGGACAGTGGCGTGTTCGACAACGAACGTGTTCCCACAGAAATCCATGCATATGCATGATTTTAATAGTAATACTATGAAAAATAAGAATGAATTTTACCCTTTCTGGCAATACAACAGGCGTTAAGATTTCGATTCAGACTGTCTTCTCGACAGACCTGTTCTCCACCTGAGGACGGCTGCTTGCGTTGTGGCCGAAACGTCGTGAGAATTATTTTATTATGTTTAATTTTTATTATTTTATTATTTCCATTCTACGTGACTTTACCGAAAGAACCATGAAGAGGCGTTAAGATGTTCAAACACCAAAAATAGACACCCTTTTCAAAGAATAAAATCTGCGTTATCCACATTTACTCGTGGTGAACATGCAAACCAACATGGTCTGAAAATAAACCTCTTCTTATTTTACATACATTGATACTGGCAATAAAAAAATATCCCATGCATATGCATGATTTTTCTTCCTCATTTAAAACGCGTTTTGTCCGCGTTACTTTCAACCCCCTCTTGTGTTTTGCTAGACGAGGATGCTTGAGCATCGGGGCTTGGGTAAGCCTTGGATAAGCTATGCGAATGAAGAGGGATGGGGGTGAGGGGGGGTAAGAAAGGGGAGGAGGGGGTTAGATTGTGTTCCCACGCCAATGATTGTAATTTTTCTAGCCAGAGAGCCGGGAACCATTTGCCGCTGCGAGATCACGAGCGACAACAGACGGACGGCGACGTCTGTGAGGGTTTTCATGCAGCTGCGTGCACGCCACACGCATGCATCCAGAATGAGAGAGAGAGAGAGAGCGAGCAGGAGACTTTTGACTTTTAAAACAACTTTTATTGCCGCCAGCAGCAACAGCACTGGAGGTGGCGATTTCGATATGAAATACACAAAGTCACCAGCAAACAAATGAAAGTAAACGCTACAAATCCACGCGCTGTGGCGCTAAAAGCACCGCGCACAACACGAAAGAAAAGTCACGTGGTGGTGGTGGTCATCGCGCACGCCACGGTGACGAGCGAGCGCTTCAGAAGGTGAACACCACGAGGGTGCCGTCCACGCTGGTGCAGAGAGGGGCTTGTCCGGCTCCCCAGCGTTCGAAGAAGACGCGCTGCACATCACCGACACGTGTGTGGTACGTGGCGTGCTCCAGCCGGAGCCGCGCCTTGAGCAGGCCTCTGAACACTGGAAGCAGCGCAGAGCAGCCGTCAGTGTCACCTTGCAGCATCTTGTTTCTCGTTCTGTCGAGCAGGAGAGAGAGAGAGATAGGACTTGCGAGGAGTGCTGGGTGCAGATGCAGCGCTTCTCGTAGTTTAAAAATAACAATACAATTACAAAGAAAACGGGGGAACATAGATTGAGAGAGAGTCGGGTGAGGGTGGAAGAGAAAGCGGGTATAGAGATAGGGGCAAGAGAGAGGGGGGTATAGGGGATAGAGAGAGGGGGTAGAGAGAGGGGGGTAGAGAGAGGGGGGTAGAGAGAGGGGATAGAGAGAGGGGGTAGAGAAAGGGGATAGAGAGAGAGGGGGTAGAGAGAGAGAGGGGGTAGTGAGAGCGGGTATAGAGAGGGGGTGGAGAGAGGGGTTAGAGAGAGAGGGGGTAGAGAAAGGGGGTAGAGAGAGGGGGTAGAGAAAGGGGGTAGAGAGAGGGGGTAATGAGAGGGGGTAGAGAGATAGGGAAGGGGTAAGGAGGAGGAGGAGCAGAGCGTTCTTCTTCGTGTTGATGTTTGTGTCTACGAAGAAAGTAGCACAGAATACGTAAAATATTTCACTATAAAGCAAAGCAATGGAAAAAAAACAAAAATAACCCAAAATGATGAACGAAGCAAAAGTGCCGACTAAACCGAGCATCTTCTTGCTTCCTCTGATCGTAAAAACGAAGAGAGAGCAGGAGAGAGACGCTCGCAGAGTCGACGAGACTCAAGGACGATGCTGCTGCTGCTGCTGCTGCGCGACTCGTGCGTGGAGGATGACCTGCCAAGCCTCACACGAGCGTCCCGAAGAGACAATTCCACCGAGGGATTCCGTCTCTCGCCAAACGTGTAGCCTGAGCCACGCGCTTTGAGTCGCACGTTTTAAGCGGGTCCTCTGAGCTTTAACGAGATATGTTTTTAAGTTTTTCATTTCTACAGTCAGATTCAGAGAGTCATTTCTTCGCTGGGACAATTTTTTGCCGATTTGATGCCTTGCGATGGGAGCCTTCTTGGTGTTTGAACATCTTAATAAATCTTTTTTTTATTGCCGGAAGAGGTATTTTGCATGATTTCATTCTTTTTATTTCCCCTTCTTTTCTTTAATTCTTCTACCGTTCTCTCTTTTTTCCCCCCAAAAATAATTCGTTTTCATTCTTTTTTCATTCTCTTGTCTTTTTTTCCTCCCTCTCATTCTCATTCTTCTTTTTCTTGGAAGAGGACACTCCCCAAAGGCAGCTGGCGTGACAGCCAACCGCGTCAGAACATCGACACCAGGCCGATGGGCACGGCACGGCTCCGTCGCCAATGGGAAAAAAAAACAAATGAAAGACGCGCCACGGTTAGCGCGAGCGTGCCCATGCGACCCACACCTTCGACCGCAGAGAAAACAAAGACAAAGATCCCCCGTGTAGACTTTAATAGACTGCAGGGGCAAGTGGTGTTAGCGAGCACCCACGAAGGCCGCAACGGCACACCAGGGGGTGGGTGGCCAGCACCACGCCCGGCAGCCGTTGTCTCCCCAATGACGACGTTTAACACACCGCATCGGGTACTCATTTGAGGCTGAGTCGACCTAGGCGATGCCCAGGACCGATTCAGATAATCGTCACTGGGTGTTGGCCGTGAGCCGGGAATCGAACTCGGGTCCCCGAATTCGCAGCGCGGTGCGTTGACCGGCAGGAAGATTGTGAGCGGTGCACAAACGACCCTGCCGTCGTGACATACTTGGTCAGCGACACGTTTGTTAGCAAACAAAAGCGGGCAGCAAAACGTTGCGCGCAAAGATGCATCGCAGAGAAGTGGTGTAGCGGTTTGCGCTACGCTGTTAGATAGATATATATATGGAGGGGGGGGGGGAGTTTTGGCGGCTGGCGTGCAGGGGGACGTTACCGCGCACATTTGCGTGATGACGTCGCCCGCATCCCAGAGCGTCGATTCGGGTTCATGCGTCTTTACGTCACGCCTCCCCACCCAGCTACCCACCCAGCCACCCACCCAGCCACCCACCCACCCAGACACCCACCCAGACACCCACCCAGCGACCCACCCAGCCACACACCCACTCACGCAGCCACCCAGCCACCCACTCACCCAGCCACCCACCCACCCAGCCACTCACCCAGCCACTCACTCACCCACCCACCCACCCACTCACCCACCCAGCCAC
>CM025646.2:2026570-2043525 GCA_014621495.2 Entosphenus tridentatus
GTAGGGATGGTGGGAGAGGAGGTGAGGTGAGAGGAGGTGAGGGGGGGGGGGTAAGAGGAGGTGAGGCGAGGGGAGGAAGGAGAGGGGAGGAAGGGGAGGGGAGAAAGACAAGGTCCAGAGAGGCCCACGACATTAAAAAAAATAACAACATTATTTATGACATAAGAAAAGTAGAACTGGTTATATATTTATCCGTCGGTGCCAGGTCACGGGACGAAGGATTAATTCGAATTTTCGGATCGCTCACAGCACGGCAGCGCCACCCATCGTGTTCGGGAACGGCCCGTGGAAGCGGGCGTCACAGAGCTACCTCTGAAAATTCGTTCACGTGACCTGCGGCCTGCACGCATCAACAGTTGCTGGGGGGCACCATTTTCCCCACCTGCTCTGCCATATGAGAGTCATGCTCGTTCGCACGACAGTCACATTTACGCGTGCGCAATCGTGCGATTGGCGAGATGTTAACTCCCTCGCCTGCTGTACAGGAGGTCGTGGGTTCGATCCCGACCATGACGCCCGCTGTGCATTTTGCGTTTGCATGTCTCCCTCTTTCTCTCTCCCCGCCTCTCAGTGGAAACAAATGTACAAGTCTCCCGTAGCCAAACGCTGCGGTGACCTCCAGTGGAGGTTGGCACACTGCACGTTGCCATCGGCCGTGTGGCTCAGCCGAATCTCGCCGGGGGTAACAGACTTGGGCATTTCCTGCGGTGCCAGGAAGGATCTGCCCCACCAGTACTTTCACTGCCAGCGGCTCAACACAATTGTTCCGCCTTTTGGGGGACATCTTCAGGAAACTGGGGGTGCCCTTCTACAACAGCAGCTTCGTATATGGGGTGGTGCCTGACCTAGCTAACAAGCGCCATGACCTCGCCAACTTCGCCTGTGCTCAGGCGAAGTTGGCGGTGTACAGAACGAGGAAAAAGATGCTGCAAGGTGACACTGACGGCTGCTCTGCGCTGCTTCCAGTGTTCAGAGGCCTGCTCAAGGCGCGGCTCCGGCTGGAGCACGCCACGTACCACACACATGTCGGTGATGTGCAGCGCGTCTTCTTCGAACGCTGGGGAGCCGGACAAGCCCCTCTCTGTACCAGCGTGGACGGCACCCTCGTGTTCACCTTCTGAAGCGCTCGCTCGTCACCGTGGCGTGCGCGATGACCACCACCACCACAACGTGACTTTTCTTTCGTGTTGTGCGCGGTGCATTTAGCGTCACAGCGCGTGGATTTATAGCGATTATTTATTTGCTGGTGACTTTGTGTATTTGAAATCGGAATCGCCTCCAGTGCTGTTGCTGCTGGCGGCAATAAAAGTTATTTAAAGTCAAAGTCTCCCCGTGAGAACGTGGATTTCTTTACGGAGTTTCCGCTTTCTCACTCCACATTTTAGAATCAACTTCACGCTTTGAGTGCATTTGGCTGCTATACATTTCCACTGCAATAAGCCACGTCGTTGAGCTCGCATTTGTGTCCAGATGGCTTCTGAAAAAAGAGCTACATTGCTCAGAGGAAGGGGAAAAAAAACATAGTTTATAGTTTACACGAAGAGAGGAACTCCCAAATTGATTAACCTTCATTTAATTCGCTGTAGGCGGGTGGGAGGCAGGGAGGACGGACGGTCATGAGGCCTACGCTTTGTCGAGACACGCCGAGTTACCGCATTTTTTTTCTTGTTGCTGTTCTCCTTGGCTTCCGGCGATTGACAGAGACCATGGGAAACGAGGTCACGTCGAGGGGGACTGCCGCGGCGACACAAAGACTCCTTGTGGGCTTCTGATTGAGGTTACTCTCAATCAGAAAAAAAAACACTCTCGCACTCTCTCGCTCTCTCTCACTCACCACTCTCTCTCACTCACTCTCTCTCTCTCTCAGATTCTCTTTCTCTCTCTCACCCCCTTCTCACCCCCCTCATTTCCTTCTCTCTCTCTCTCTCTTCACATAAAGGAATCTGCATGCTCGACTCGTTATATTTTACAGGTGACTTACAGCGGCGGCGTTTTTTTAGTATTTTGGCAACGGGTCCATCACGCCGCTGCGTTCCACGTGTTCCTCTCTGCCACGGGCGGGTGGCTGCGGTGGTCCGCGTCAAACTGTGCTCGCAGTGCAGAGGTCACGGGGTCCATTCTATCTCCCGGTGCGGCATTCGAAAGAACGGTGCGGGTTTTTTGAAATCAATCACCTCCACCCCCACCCCGCCTCTGTCCAACGAGCCGTATAATAAATGGGTTCAACACGTAATAATAGGGGTTTTCACCTTTTTTCTGGCAACAAAACTGAAACCTTTTTACAAGGAATAATGTGAGCATTAACAAAAATACTTGTGGTCAAAATGCAAACAAAAAACTAATTGCTTTGATAGTGCATTGTCTTTGAGCTGTACGCCTGTTGGCGTCCTCTGGTCTAGCACCAATTGAGATGAGGCTCAAAAGAAAGTCGTCTCTGGTGTGGACCAATCAGTTTCAAGGACAATGCATTTTTACTGCAAGTATTGTGGTTAAGGCAGACATGAATCCTTTGGTACTAGCAAAGGAGGTCTAATGATGTGGGTTCAACACAGTTAATGACCATGATAAGATCGCGTAAATATGTGTCATTAAAACCCGCCACCACCACCAGACACAGCCAATTAGTGAGGTTTGTCACGTAGACAAAATGTGACAATTAGTGACTACTTCAGCACTCACCGGTGTGGTGTTGGAGAGTAAACGCACATAGTTTACAATTCGAGTACAACCTTTCAGTTAAGACCATTAATTTATTTCTGCAATGGTCATCGATGCATCTCTTGTTTATGCAGTGGTGGAAATTCCACATTTCTATGACGGGAGGTTGAGCATTCCATCGGACAGCCACTGGTGACTTTTCCACAAAGCGGTAGTAATTTTATCGACCCAGGAGTGAACCACCCCACTCCACCCCGATCAGGATACGATTTCTCAGCATTCCGATTTCGACCACCAAGCCAACCGGCCCCACGGTGGGGTAAAGTGTGGGTATCGGCATTTCTTCCAAGACGTCTGGCCACCGTGGGCGATTTGGCCAAACTGCCTGTCTAGAGCTCCCTTCCAGAGCCTCATCTAGTCGGAGACGCTTCCATCGGCAGTGGGGTGAGCAAGCACTTGCAGGACTGCGCCTTTGCCTTCTTACGCCCCAGATAAATGATCTGCTGCGCTTGTAGTAGTTAACAGTTTCCTCCTTGTAACGAGTGGAAGAGCATTATTTTTTTTTGGCAACTCCAGCGCCCATTATAATTCACGTATTCGTAACGGGACCGCCTGTTCCTTCTCATGAATGTCATTATCGCTGACTGCCATTCTTATTATCATCAGCATCATCATCGCCGCCACCATCATTACAGCGCTGATGCGCGCGGGGCGGAGGAGCGGTGGTGCAGCGGTTAGCGCGCCCGTGCCGTGAATCCTGGCCACCCGAGATCGATGCATGGTCAAGGCTAACATCATTTGCAGCGAGTGGTGAGTGATATCACCTCGCTTATAACGCGCATGCTCTGAGTGACACTAAACTAAATGAGCATATGCTTAAACTCACCATGGCGTCCGTTACTCCGGAAGCATACGTTTTGCAAAGCCACTCACAAACCGACGGATAACAGGTATTGATTGATTCAGACCTTTAATCACCGTGCCTTTGGTCATTCATAAAGTTTTTTGTTTGTTTATAAAACAGTTTAGGAAAACATAAACTTGTAACACGAGGATCGATAATCGCGATCCGGAAATATTTCTCGTACGATATACGATGTACGATAATCGTACTGTCGCCAGCTTGTGGAGGATGATTTCAAGCAATGTGACGACACCACAATATATACACATATACATATCTACCGTACGATATACGATCCGGGATAATCTTACGGTCGTTAGTATCAGCATGTGGGTGAACATATTCTTAGGTTTTTTCGGTAAAGTCACGTAAGTAAAACATTTAAATTAATTAAAGTAAAATAAAACAAATTTAAAAATTCACAACGTTTCGGAAGCAACACAAGCCTCCGTCTTCAGGTGGAACCGTCACAGCCACGACAGCTGTATCAAGTAAATGAGAGATCACAAGAAATACTACCCCGTAGTATGGGTGAACATTAGAGCCTCTACGGTAGAGCGATACCACGATTTATACCATGCGATATAGGGTCCACGATTATCGCGCGATTGCCACCGTCAGCAAAGTGGGTGAATCACAGTCTCTACGATAGAGCGATACTACGATACAACAACACAACAACCGCCATTCGCCACTAAGTGGCGGTGACGTCACCACGACGCTTGTGCCAGGCCATGTTTCACCTTGAGGCCACGTGAAGTGTCGAACGCCCGCTGGCAGGAGGTCACGGGGCAGACCCAGTTGCCACGGGTCGACTGACCGAGATGACTGAGATGACTGGCTGATGCACACACACACGCACATGGTACGAGGGGAGAGAGGTAGGCGAGCGGCAGCAGCGGCAGCGTGGGGCACCTCGAGCGGTGCGATCTCGTGGGGCCGTTGGTTGATTGACGCTGCCGCGGTTCCGGGTTGGGGGGGGCAAGGAGCTCTTTGCATTGAGAAAGGTCCTATTCGTATTCTTTGGTTTTTTCCGTAAAGTCACGTAGATAGGTAATAAAAAATAGAATTATAATTAAATATTTAAAAAACATTTTTACATTAAATTACAATTAAAATAAATTATAATTTTTTTAAAATAAAATAAAATTAAAATAAAATCATAGTAAAAACATCTATGCCATAATAATATGATAATAAAACAAAAGATGAGAATAGGTTTTACCCTTCTTCTGGCAACAAAACAGGTGTCAAAACACAAATATGAAACCTTTTACAAGGAATCGTGTCTGCATTAACCACAATACTTGTGGTCAGAATGCAAACAAAAAACATACTCTGATAAAAAAAAATGCATTGTCTTTGAAACTGATTGGTCCACACCAGAGACATCTTTATTTCGAGCCTAGTCTCAAACGGTGTTCGACCAGAGGACGCCAAGAGACGGGGGGTGGTTAGATCACGTAAATACGTGTCGTTAAACTGGCCGTCACCCGACGCAGCCAACTTCGTTATAAAGTCTGTCACGTTACACCAAAACGTGCCAATTAGTGAGTGGTTCAGCACGAACCCGGGCTGTGTGTTGTAGAGGAGACCCACGACATTTACGATTCAGCTTCCGGTTGTTATCACCAGCGAAACGTTATGCACCACGGCTGACTGCCTTTGTATTCCCAGTGCTGATAATGCTGCACCGTATGGGGGGGGGGGGTTAGTTGTGGGGTGGCATTACGTGGTTCGTGGTCAAAATCGCCACTGATGTTAGCCGTGGCCGGGAAGCCAACTCACAAACTCAGGGTGGCAGGGGTTTTGTTGCGCAGCGCGCTAACCACTGCGCCACCGCTCCACAACCACCACCACCCCCCGGCCCCCCACCCTCGCCCAGCCCCCCCCCCCACTGTACACACGGCACGTCCATCTGCCCATCTCCTTCCCGATTTGCATGCTAATGACCCCTAATGGGTAACAAGTGATGGGCAGGTTGGATCACAACCCGCCAAATGTAACCACAGGCATTGGACACAATTTGCCAAGTTTGTATTTTTTTTGGCGGGGGGGGGGGGGTTGAATTCTTAAAATAAACATGGACAAAAAAATTCAAATGATTGCACGGTTTTTCTTTCTACTTATATCTGCAAGCATCTGATGACCACCGCAACGTATGATCTTGTGTTTTGATTTAGTGTGCTGATCTTTAAAGGTGCATTTGAAAAATTGTGATACTCCTACTGATGCTCCTGCTGTTGTGGAGTGACTCATGCAGCCAGCTATGGCTACAGGGTTTGGTGGTACATGTTGTTGATGTCGTTTATTGTGAAATTTCGGTCACAGTTCCTATGATCGCTGTTACATTGTTTATGGCTTTATTTTTGTGATTTCGAAAATGTTTTTTTGGTTTGGCCATGTTTGTTTGTTGTAGTACGGAGTTAAAATGATGACTTTAATCTAAGTTGTCTTGTGGTTGTTGTTGTTGTTGTTTGACTTGCATCCCACTGGAATTTTTGCACACAGCGTTGGTGTACGGTGATTTTTTTCTGGAAGACTTTGCAGTTTTTTCCTGGATTTTTCTGTTTGCGCATAGTCACTTTAAGATGTTTTCTTGTTCATGTTTTTTGTTTGTTGCGGTTGCACCCGATTCAAGAGCCGAATGGCTCACAGGGCTATACCAAATAAATGAAACTGAAAAATGAAATTGAAAATGACAACTAGGCCTCGGCAAGGTAAGGTAATTGTACCCTTTTTACCGGGTAAAAGGGTAAAGGTAAAGGGTAAAGGTGTCCACATGCCAAGGGGTAAGGGTAAAGGGTAAGGTAAAAGGTAGGCTCGTTGCTTTTTACCTTTTAGCTTACCTGCTAAGGGGAAAAGGTAGGGTAGAGTGATTGTATTGTGGTAAGGTAAAAGGTAGGGTAAAGGTAGGCTCGTTGTTTTTACACTTTTACCTTACCTTGCTGAGGCCTAATGACAACTGACCGCCATCATGCCTTGGGGTTTCGCGGTGGCGCCCCCCATGACCAAACATCGTTATCGCCATGGTCAATCCACTGCTGGATGATTGATGCATCCAGCAGTGGAGCTCTACTGAACAAATACCTGAAGGAATTCCATCTTGGAGAATGGCATCTCGGATCTACCTATGTGATATCCCCAGGGGAGCTCAACTGAACAGATCCCTGGAGGAATCCCACATTGGAGAATGGGATCTCAAACCTCGCTCTGTGATATCTGCAGGGAGCTGAACTGAACTGATACCTGAAGGAATTCCATCTTGGAGAATGGCATCTCGGATCTAGCTCTGTGATATCCCCAGGGAGCCGAACCGAACCGGAAGCCCTCTTCGGAGTGACACCCAGGGTATGTTTTGTGGCGGCTCCGCATTTCTCGGGAGATGCCCTCCTTCTCGCCGCGTAGCTCGGACAAGCGGTGGCGGCGTTCTCCATTCACCGTGGAACAATGTCCGACTGGCGGGCGAGGTCAGGCCTCCTAATTAATGTCAGGCATCTTTGTCAAGGGTCCCCCTTTCCCAGCTGCCACTTAGCGTCGTGTGAGGAAGGTGTTGGAGAGGGTGAAGGTGCCACGGGATGGAGTTTTCGCGGGCGGCTATTGATCAGATAGAGGCACCGCGGTGGCTAGGAGATGTTAACTACCTCGCCTGGTCTACAGGAGGTCGTGGATCTGATTCCGACCCGGACGCCTGCTGCTGTATATTTGGAGTTTGCATGTCTATTTCCCTGTGGTCACGTGGATAATTCTCCTAGTCCTCAGGTTTTTCCCTCCACATATAGAAATACGCGGATTTGCCTGCTCTGAATTTCCACATGATGATAAGCCGCTTCGTTGAGCTACCATTTGCGATAGCCAGGTCGCTTCTGAAAAAGAGCTGCATTGCTCAGTGGGCCTTACCTGGTAACATAAAAGTAGTTCATGGCTTATAATTTAGTTTAGCTCCTTTACACCGAGTAAACTCACAATTCTCGGAGAATTGCTTTTCACTGCTGATCCAAGAGAGAGAGCCCATCATGTACTAATTTTTGGGTCAGATCGCGAAAATAAAATGTGTGTCGTACACCCTCCTCCACCTGACACAGCCAATGGATAAATTCGTGGCGTGACGAATCAATTACTTCGTCAGCAGCACCAGAGTGTTTGGAGGGCGATCTCACAAACACGTGAATTATTTACGTATTCGGGACTCGAAAAGAACATGAGGAATGAATCATAATATTGCTCAAGGTACGCCCACGCGTTAGAGAGAAGGTCCTTGAATTCGAGCAAGCCTGACTCTGCCAACGAGACCCTGAATATCGAAAGTGGTCCAGGAGTTTTTTTATTGCTTGTCTTGAATCAACGCTGCAGAGAGTGTTGCCGAGTGGCTAATGGGATGTGTTTAAAATGAACAAATAATTATACTTTGGGAACAGATTAGGGAAGGAGGCGTTTTGATTGTTCGTGTATCGTCTTAATTCGCGTTGGATCACCTCTAACTCTTTCAACCTCGGTAGCAAAGATGAAAAACAAAATAAAAAGCACTGAGTATACATTTGTCTTTTGTGCGGTGAGTGGTGATGTAATGTGCTGAGTGCAATGCGCTCCGAACCTGGCGACCCCGAGTTGGATTCCCTTTGGCCCAAAATTGACCCAACGTTTCACGTTTCCTGGTAAGTCATTGGTTTATTTTTAGAGTCGCGGGTGCTGTACGTCTGTATAACGTTGTGAAAGTGATTTCGGACGTTGTTCCACCACCCCCCCCCCCCCAACAATAATCCCACACACGTCTTTGTACGCACGGCCATTGTATCAATGTGCGTGCGCGCGAGGTTGCGTGCGTCCAAGTGGGTCCGAGTGGCAAGCCACTTAATTACTGTCTGTCAAAAGCCACCGGCGCTCTCGAGCGAAAGGTGGCACAGAAAAGGGGACGATCAACAGTCCGCACAATAACTCCCACGTCACCGCCATGTGAAGTCGTTTCAATCAAAAGACAAAGATTTCACCAACCCCCCCCCCCTCTCCCACAATCCTCCTCCTTCCTCCTCCCCGCCCGTATAGCCAGCGACAAAAGACAAAGATGCACACAGACAGACAGACAGACGACATGTACGGACGCGCAGGGCCCCACACACACAACAGAGGGCACGTTGCTGCTGCTGCTGCCGCCGCCGCCGCCGCGAGCACGATATAAAACAAACCGGTGGAGGCTCAGGGGACAAAGAGAAGAGAAATGGCAGGTAGCAACAAGCCGAACAGTGTTCGCTCATTGTGAGCGGCGAGCGGGAACTGGCAATCGAGGACGCGGATCTCGGTGTGTGGCCCCCCTAACTAATTTGACGTTTGGACAATTATTGTGCTAATTCCCTTTTCTCAGGGAACCCGGCGGGTTTTTTTTTTTGGAGCATAAAGGCAAAAAGGGAGCCCTGCAATGCGGCGTTAGTTGTGCGGGAAGAGTCCTAAACAATGCCCGTGGGTTGTATTCCCCTCCTTCCACCCCCCGTGCCCTCGACCCCGTCACACACTCCCCGCCCTGACCCCTCCGCCACCCAAAAACCTGGCCGTGAAAAAAAAGTAAAGTTTGGCTCCATTTCCACCCCCCCCCCACACGACTACTTCACTCCACACCACCACTCAGCCTCCACCTAAGCCCCCCTCCACCCAGCCCCCCTCCACCCAGCCCCCCCCACCGCCTGCCCGCCTTCTTCACACCACCCTCCAAAAAATGCTTCTTGCCCACTTCTCACTTTTCAAATAATCGTCACGAATTGCAAAGAAGAGAGACCGCGGCGGTTGGTTTCTCGTCTTCTCGCGGGCTAACGAACAAAGCAGTACGAAGCTTTTCGTCAAGAGCGCTGTGTGGCCTTCAGAGTGCGGGGGGGGGGGGGCTCTATTATAATAGGCGACGTTTCGGGCAATGGCCCTTTTTCATAGCACTTAATGGGGGAGGTCAGAGAGATCCGGAGTGGATAATTAGGGATGGAAACTGCATCAGAAAATATATTTTTTATGATTATTTGAATAGCGTCCAACAATTTGAGATGGTTTGAAGCTTTCGTGACTGCAGGAATCCGTACTCTTTGGTTCTTTCGGTAAAGTATGAATTTGAGATGGGGCACCATTTTTTTTGTTCCGTATCTGTGCTATGAATAAGTAGGACCGTTGCCTGAAACGTCCATCAATAAAATTTTACCTCGTTCTACTTTATTTAAGACGACAGCTCCTGTTGACGAATGCGTCGAGTCTTTTTGTGCGTGTTAATTGTCCCTGAGCACCGCTGTGAAACGTAGCAGCAGCAACAGAAGCAGCGGCAGCATCACCAACATAATTTGTTTAATCTCGCGAGATACGTGCAGCTGAAGAATCGTGCATGTAGGAAGCTTCGCGTGGTGGAATGGCTTCATCATCGAAGTGAAGCGACATCGTTGAACACATCGCAGGCTTTTGAAACCAATATTATTCGAAATAAAAGTTTCTGGGTTAGATCGCGTAAGTATATAAATTATGACGTCGTCTTGCTATATTTAAGACCGGAAGCAGGTGGATGGCTTCACTATTCTATCAAATCGCCCGATGATGCTCTATGTAATTCCCAGCGAAACGTCGTACTACTCAGATTGTAAACGTTGTGGATTCACTCTCCAACACTGCGGTGGGCTGTAGTAGTAAACTAATCGGCGCGTTGATCACGTGACAAACCTTGCTGGTTGTGTCGGGTGGTGGAAGGTTACGACACATTTATACTTACGCGATCTAACCCCAAAACCTTTATTATGAAGCGGTATCGTGTTCGGAGTGTATGTGTGTGTGCGTGTGTAGCATGGGGGGGTATTCAAGACAAAGTTCCCCCTATAGCCTTCACAGCCATTCGGGGCAAGTGCTGTTAGGGAGTAGCACCTATGAAGGCCGGCACGGCACACGAGGGGGTGGGTGGCCAGTACCACTGCGAGTCGCATTTGTCTCCCCAGTGGCGATGTCTACTACACACCCAACCAGATCCTCGTTTGAGGCTGAGTCGAGAGGACACGAACACCCACGGCGGCTGTGCCAGGCCAGGTGCACTTTGAGGCCACCACGTGAAGTGTCGAAGACTCGCCGATAGGAGGTCACGGGACAGACCCAGCAGATGCCATGGGTTGACTGACTTGAGATGACTGGCCGATGCACCGCCTGTGTCCCCCGATTGTGCCAACTTGCTGCGTTTTTGCTGTGGCTGTCCCACCTGATGACGATTGCTTGTTGTTGCGATCGAAACGTCGTGATCTATTATTTTTCTACCCACGTGACTTTACCGAAAGAACCAAAGAGTACAGCTCCAGAGGTGTTTGTTGTTTTTTTATTCACGCAGCTCTTGGTCTGCCACGCGGTGTATCTTTTACACGTGGCTTCTCAAATATAGGACCACTGATAAATGACGAGCGGCATCGCGTGCAGGCTCTGGTCTGACTCGGGTGGGTGGAGGCCATCAAGAAGGCTGCCGTTTCTGGTGTAGGCAAATGGGTTGTCAAAGACAATTCGTACATTTATTTAAAGCAAGTTTGCATGTTCATCACAAGTATCGTTTCTAGATTTGAAGCTTTCGTGACTGCATATTCTTAGGTTTTTTCGGTAAAGTCAGCCGAAAAAAGCTAAGAATACACAAGTATCGTGTGTGGTTAACGCGGTGCTTGATTCCAAAATGTTTCTATTTGGTGTTTGAACATCTTAACACCTCCTGTGTTATTGCCACGAAGGGTAAAACACATTCTTGTTTTTTTTTCTCACGTGCATGCTGATTACGATGTGTGTACACATCTCAGGCATGAATCTTGTTATTTAAAAAACACTCAGAACGTTCGAAGGAAATCCATTCCGGATGCATGATTTAAGAAGGAGACAACATATATCCTGGCCTAGGCAAGCACCCGCCTCCACTGGCAGTGGTGGACATTCCACATTCCCATGGCCGGGGCCCCTTCATGTGATCGGCCACCAACTGTTGACGTGCCCATGGTGGTGAGGCGCTCACGTTAAGGACGCTGCGCGGCACATTTGGCGCTGGGCCGAAACGGCTCCTTGCATCGCATCTCATCGCAACCATTCCGATGCCCGCTGCGGCCTAGCCAGAGAGGGACCCCCAACTTCTCGGGAGGCGGGCTCCCCCCCCTCTCCGATCCCCCCTGCCCCCCGTGTCGCACAAGCTGTACCCGGCACCGGCCCCGTAATGGGCAAAGTGCCTCTCCGTTGTTTCTCGAGATGGGTAACTTGCGAGACATTCGGAAGGGATCTTTAGCAAACACCGCAGTATTAACCGGGGCGGCCACTCGGGCCCGAACCACGCACCTCTGCAACGAGGGGCGAGCAACGCTCCCACCTCAGCCTCAATCACCGCCGCTGTTGAGGATTAAGAAGAGGCCGAGTTGACTCTGAACCTGGGTTCGAACTTGCGTCCTTACGTCTGCGAGCAGCAATGAAGTTACAAGGCGATGCGTGCGTGCGTGTGATCGATTATCTGAACCGGTCCTGGGCCTCACCTAGGTCGACTCAGCCTCAAAATGAGTACCTGGTGCGGTGCGTAAAACATCGCGACTGGGGAGACAAAGGCGGCCGTGCGTGGTGCTGGTCACTCCACCCCCACGTGTGCCAAAGTGCCGGACTAGGAGCACCTGCCCCAACCGTCTGTTGAAGGCTCGACGGGACATCTTTGTCTGTGTGATCCATCAACCCCACCCGCTCCTGCCTCCACAGTTGCTGGAGATATCGACCCACAGAAGAGAGCAATGGGAATTCGTAACTCTGCAATAATGCTCTGATTGTCCCTAATCGCAATCGCGGCAGGACGTGGTGTTGTTATTTGTGTTGTTGTTGTTGTGTTGTTGTGTGTGTGTGAGACGTTAAATTGCGAGCGTGGCAGCGTTTTGGCCCAAAAGCCTCCACCAGACGGAGCGAGACGACGGGGGAGATGTAGGCGAGTCGTAGGAGATGTAGCGATTTGACGGGGGAGATGCAGGCGAGGCATGGAGATGTAGCGAGTTGACGCGAGAGATGTAGGCGAGTGGTAGGAGATGTAGCGAGTTGACGGGGAAGATGTCGGCGAGGCATGGAGATGTAGCGAGATGAGAGGGGAGATGTAGGCGAGTCGTAGGAGATGTAGCGAGTTGACGGGGGAGATGTAGGCGAGTGATAGGAGATGTAGTGAGTTGACGGTGGAGATGTAAGCGAGTCAGAGATGTAGCGAGATGAGAGGGGAGATGTCAACAAGAGATGTAACGAGATGAGAGAGATTTAGACACAAATACGGACAATAGCAGGGGCATACAAATAAGACAGATGATAATTTATTTGGGCTTTCATGTCATGCGCATTCATTTAAAATACATACATTCATAAATTGTGTCAACTTGGAGCGCGGTGCTCAGCATCCGATCGCTCTCGACGAGAGAGAGGACGACTCAGGGGCGCGTGGAGGAACAAACGCGTTCCCTCCGCAGTTTCCGCACCTAATTCAGGAGAGCGTCTCCACGTGCGAGAAAACCCGGAGACGCCACCCGTAGCTACCCCCCCCCCCCCCCCCCCCCCCCCCCCCCAACCACCCCGCGCCTGCGACGCAACAGCGACAACTCCATCCACGTGGCGACTGCGGACGGAACGGTGAAGTCCGCACTTTGCTGTTGCCGCCTTCTCCTGGCGAGACGGGGGAACGGCTCCTCCTCGTCACCCCAGCAGGCAAAGGGGGGTGTGCAGGCTTCACGCCGTCACTGGCAACGTGTTTGTGTGCGTGAGTGGGGAGCGGTGGTGTCGTGGGTTAGCGCTAGTGCCGGATTAAGCTAGTGCGGGGCCTGTAGCTTATGCTATAAAGGGGACTTAAATTATAAACATAAACGCATAAATGTTAAAACACACATTTTTTACTTGCATAGTAAGTTCATTGTATTTTTTTCAGTTGCTATACAGCCAGATAATACGACAAATCGCTAACCTTAAACACCCGGTCGTTCATAAAAGTTTAAGGCGGCATAGTACTATAGTAATATAGCAAGTGCAGAATCACTGAACCGGAATTTAAAGCGTGAAAGCATTTAGCGCGGGGCCCTTGAAAATGCGGGGCCCGTAGCATAATATGTTGCTGCTACATATGTAGCAGCAACATATGTAGCTACTGCACGTGCAGCTACTACACGTGCAGCTACTACACGTGTAGTAGCTACTACACATGTAGCGTAGTAGCTACTACATGTGTCGTAGCTACATGTTTAGCTACTACATATGCAGCTAATTTTGCTACTGGGATAATCCGGTACTGGTTAGCGCGCTGCGCTACAAACCCGGCGACCCGAGTTCGATTCCCGCTCACGGTGAACATCGGTGACGATTATCTGAACCGGTCATGGACCTTCCCCTAGGTCGACTCAGCCTCAAATGACTACCTGGTGAGGTGTGTGAACATCGCCAATAAGGAGACAGAGGTGGTCGGGCGTGGTGCTGGCCACTGCCCCCTCGTGTGCCGTGCAGGCCTTCATAGGTGCTCGCTAACAGCACTTGCCCCAAGTCTGTTAAGGCTATACGGGGGATCTTTGTCTTTGCTTTTTTGTGTGGTCCACCAGCACCGTCTATCTTCACCCAGTGCTGGGGATTGCAGACCACGTGCCTGGAAAAACCCTTTGCTGAGTCTCATGACTCGTTTTCAAGAGCGTCCTGCCAAGTTTGTTGCATATTAGGGGAGAAGGGAGCGATGATTTGCTCTGTTGATTCCAACTGAGTTATTGAGCAGTGCAATGTTTTCAAATTCAGATTCACGAGGGCTCGCTCAGAGGGGCCCATCGCGGTGGCTCTTTAACCTCCCTACGGTGAAGCGGGCGGCGCGTTTGTTCAGGTCGTAAATACACAAACGCGGCGTTTACCAGGGCCGGCTGCGGGATTCGAACCGTGGCGCTCTGCAGCGAGCGTGTCACCCCGCCCCCCGTTAATTCGCTTCCGGTGCTCGCTCAGGAATTGTCACCGTATATGGGCTATGAAGAAGGGTCATTGCCCGAAACGACGTCTATATATTATATTTATATATATTCCTACCCCTTTAAGACCACGGTGTTGTTGATGGAAATGTTGATCACAAATGCATTTTCAGAATCAGGATCAGAATATTTCTACTTTAGAAGAAATCCGATGAGCTATGAAGCTCTTTTTCACAGACTGTCCAGTAAAGGCCAAGGGCTCAGAACATTGCAACAACGAATGCGAAAACACGATAGGAGTGAAAAGTATAGGAAAGGTAATCAAATCACAACACAATCTACAAAAAAAAATTTTTAGTAAGATACTTGAATCATTATCAGCCACGAATTCGACATGATAATTGTTAGCACCGAATTTTTTTATGAATCCCGGGGGGGGGGGGGGGGGGGGGGGGGGGGGGCGGGGGGGGCCGGGGGGGGGGGCACTCACCCCCTCGCTACCCCCCCTCCTCCCTTCAATTGATCCGCTTGGGACCCCCTAAGCCGTGCGCTGAGCTGCCGCGTGTGACCGGCGGCTTGCAGTGGCGTTCGGTGTCGGTCCGCGCCCGGCAGCAGCAGCGCCCCGTTCGCGTGATCCCGGATTTGGAGGCGCGGAGTTTATATTTTTTTGGCGGGGGGGGGGGGGACACATCTTTCGTCTGTCGCCCCCATCTGTGGCTTCGCGTCCGTGCCACTGACAACAGCGCTCGTGTAGCCCAACCACCGGTTACACCGTCCGTCTATGTTTAAACAAAACCAAAAACATTTGTGTAATAATATATATCAGTCGCGACGCCGTGCAATGACTTGCATAACAACGTAAATAAATACAGCAGACAATCCGCCTCCCCTTACCACGTCGCCGATCGGAAGAGCGTTCTCCGGTCGCTGCAGAGGGTTCACGGTTCGACATCGAGCGGCCGCCCTGGTTAATGCCGCAACGTGCAATAACTATAAACACGTGCGGCGTCTGATCGACAGCACCGTACTGATGAGTCCTAATTCAAACGAATGCCGGTCCGCGGTTGTCCATCTCTGTGTCAGTGGCGTTGCTGAAGGTCGGTCACGGTGACCTAAGACACGGGGCAGTTCGTCAGGAAACGTTGATGGTTGTCTGCCTAATGCGCAAAGGGGCGAGCGATTTGGTTCACACCATGAACCGGCGCGCGATGTGAAAATTTTTATTCCGACCCTGCCTCCAGTCAGCCAGCCAGCGAGCCAAAGTTTCGATTGACCGGATGTGATATTCAATGTATTGAAGCACATACTCTCTCTATATATATGTGTTACAGTCAAAACGTGTTTTTTGTGTGTGTATGTGGCATTACGTATGTGCTCTGTGTGTGAGAGCGTGAGCATGTAAGCGAGCGTGCGCGTGGAGCGGTACCGTGTAGCGGCTCAGCGCTGCGCTGCGAACCCGGCGACCAGAGTTCGATTCCCCGCTCGCGGCCAACACCGTCGACGGTCGCCTGACCCAGTTTTGGTCCTCCTCGATTCAACCTCAGGTGAGTCCGATGGTGCGGGATTTCGAACGTCACTCGGGAGACAAAGGCGACCGGGCGTGGGTGTGGCCACGCTTGCCCCTCCCTCGTGTGCCGTGCAAGGCATTCATGAGTTGCCACTCGCGAACTGCACTTGCCCCAACAGTCTGTTAAGGCTACACGGGGGAGGGGAGGGGGGGACTTTGTCTTTGTGAACGGTTGCATGAGGCATCGTCACGCATTTGCCGCGTCGCCACGTGGGTACACCCTGGAGCGCCCCTCGCAAGCGAGACGTCGGGGGACCTCGGGCAGGTGAGATGCGTTCGCGTGAAGAATAAAAAAAGTTTTCAAATATTTAACTTTGGAAAAGGATGCGGAGGTGCTGGGGTGGGTGGAAAAGTCGGAGGAGTGGGGGCGTTCTGCGGCGGCGGGTGGAGGGGGGGGGGTCCCGTGGCGTCGGGGGCGGTGGGGGAGCGGTTGGGGTTCTCCGTTTGAACAAACAAAAAGAATCACCGCTTCAGTCGCGTCCACGCGTCTCGCCCTCGCGCGCGTCTCGGTGCGCGCACCCCCACAAAAGGGAGTTGAGGGGGGTGGGGTTGGCAGTGCCCCCCCCCCTCCACCACCACCCCCCACGAGCGCAAATGTCAGCATATGTTCGCGGTTAAGTTGACCCTGGCTGATAAATTGCCATCGCGGAACGAGGCCGCGACGAATCGATTGCAATGCGGGCGGGGGGCGGGGTGGGTTAGTGGAGAGGGGGGCGGGTGGTAGTTGGAGTTGGTGGGGGGGCGCGCGCGGGGGGGGGAGTTGCCCGAGGAGAGAAAGGGAAAAGCGAGCGATGCCGCCTGTTGGTGGCTTGACGCCGACTGCCATTGTGCGGCTCAGCCGTGGGTGATGGGGGGTGAAAATGGGGCGATTGGTGACGGCCCGCAGGGGGGCTGGGGGGGGGGCAGAGGGGGG
>CM025646.2:2072720-2104134 GCA_014621495.2 Entosphenus tridentatus
GGGTTCGATCCCGACCCTGACGCCTGCTGCTGTATATTTGGAGTTTGCGTGTCTCTCTTCCCGTGCCCGCGTGGACTTTTCTCCGGGCCCCACCGGTTTTTCCCCCCTCCACATTTAGAATCAACGTCGCGCGTTTGGAGTATTTGTCCGCTATAAGTTCCCACGTGACAATCCACTCCGTTGAGCTATCGTCTGCGATGGCCAGGTCGCTTCTGAAACAACAAAAAATAAACAGCAGTGTGCCTTACCTGCTAAGATCAAAACAATAGTTTAAAATAATTTTGAGCAACTCAGCGGCTTTCTTCTCCTATGTAATGATGCAATCTTCACAAGAGGCTGCCTTCGTGTGCCTGTGTAACGGTGGGAGGAGGAGGAGTAGGATGGAGAGAGATGACTTACGCAAGACAAAGACTGCCACTGTTCCCTCCCGTATCAAGAAGGCAGCTCGCTTTTCGGGGGGCTGACTTGGCTGGGCTCAGTTGACAAGACGTGCTTCAATAATGCATGCCAGAGACCAAGGTCCCCACGTATAGTCTGAACAGGACGTTTGGGCAGCCTGCTAAGGATAATTAGAATCCATTGTCGTTTTACAGAGGAAATGCATTGCACTGTTTAGTTATTTTTTTTCGTTCGTAAAGGATGATGGCAATGCAGAGTAACAACTACGATTTCACATTCAGGTGGTTCAAGCCAGAAGTATTTTTTTTCAATGATCATTCATGTAGGTGCTCACCCGAGTCAGGAGTGGAGCCCAGGACCTCCTCGCTATGAGGACACACGTGTTAGCACTGCGTGTCCTATCGCTTATCGCTATCGCACCAATTTGTATTTAACTTTTTGCCCAATAATCTCTGTTACATGTGACGCAACTGTCATATTCTATGTATATATACACAATTCGATTAGATGTTCTGTAAATGTTCACTTATCTGCCTTGATAGTCTTCAGGCTCCAGAGCGAGTCGGTTATGCGGCCTTGTAGCAGGCAAGTGAGTGGACGCTACTGGGGCTGAACGATTAATCGATTTCAAATCGATTTGAAAAGTTTCATAACTTTCTTATTGAATTTTTTTTTTATATTAGAACATTATATATTTAACTTAACAATCGTTCTATGTTTGGCTGTTATATTTCAATTAAAAATTTTAATTAATACATGTTGGAAGCAATTCATATATTTTAAGTTTTCATCCTTGCATTAGTAGAATATATAGAGCAGTTAATATTGTGATGGTATCATGTGGTAATTCTCCACCACATGTTTTAAATCTATTACACAGTGAATATTGAACTGAAGCTTGACTTAAACAAATGTAATCGCAAATCAAATCGCAATATCACCACAATCCAGAGGTCACCGGTACGACCTCCCGGCGCGGCACGTTGAAACAAAACGTGTGCAGGTGTCACGCGTATAAACATGTGTACCCCACCACACTGTGGTCGATGGTCACGTCTCAGTGTGATGGGGAGGGTTTCAATGTGGTTACCCGGACCTTGTCAACAAGTGTGGAAGAGCAGGCCACGTGGTCTTCGATCCGCTCAGAATTTCCACAATAGCCTCGTTGACCTCTCTCAGAGCTCCTCCACAGACCTTTCTACAGGGGGGATCTGTCTGAGAAGGCAGTGGCTTGAGCAAGACATCATTGCAAGGGGGCTGTAATTGTACCTCGGCTTGTACTCCGCAGCAAACTCCAGGCGACGGTGCGGTCGAGGGCAAACGTGTTTTGTTATTTAACCCGAAATGAACTCCTGCGGCGAGGACTGCGCACGCAGCAACGCCCTGCGGCATTGCTCGCTGCGCGGTTCAGAGTCGTAATCTCAGAGTGGTGTTTCAAAGAATCGGAATCTTAAAAAAATGCATTCATGCTGGAAAAATCCGATGAGCTATGAAGCTCCTGTTTTTTTTTTTTTAAACAGATGTCCAGTAAGGGGCGGGTCAGAAAGTTATGACAACAACAAAAAAACACGCTCGGGGTACAACGTATAGGAAAAGTAATCAAATAATTTTTAAGAAGTATAAACATGAAACGAAACGATTATATTTTACCAGGTAAAGCCCACTGAACTATTTGCTTCTTTTTCGGAAGCGACCTGGCTATACTTACGAACGAGTTCGGTTCCAGAGGTCTGTTCGTAAGTCGATTTGATCGTAAGTACAACTTTACTCCTGTCGATCCCAAACATGTTGCACGGCATCTAGACTGAATACGGGGAATGGCTTTAAAATTTGTAGGATCTCGTGTAGATGTAGATGCCACTGGTTCTTAACGTTCTGTAGATGTAGATGCCACTGGTTCTTCACGATCTCCAGATGCAGATGTCACCACCGCCGTCTATTGCGCTGCGGTTGAACTTACGACTCTCGGTCTGAACAGGCAACGGGACATACGGACCAGGTTTGTTCGTATCTCTGAAAGTTCGTAAGTTGAGTGTTCGTAAGTAAAGGAGTCCCCCTTATCTAAACACATGTTTGCCGACGAAAACATTTCCGCGGACCACACAGCGCCCCTCCCCCGTCCCACCATCCCTGGTGACAAAACACATTCACTTTTCTCTCTAAATAGCAGTCATACAAAATGATTCATATTCTCCGAACATAAAAAAAACATTGTAAACGCAGTTCTAAGTAATTTTTTTTCTTTTTTCAGGGGGAAGGCTTTTAGAACTTAGGGTTAGGATAGTTCAACCAGGGTAGTTTACCAAATGTCTTTTTTATTAATTAATTAAATATAATGAGTACAAATATTAATTGACGTCCGGATCAAAAGCCATCGATAAACGTCGTCATTATTGTCCAGATCAGCCTGCAGGAACCGTCGCGAACCAACACCACCACCACCCCGGTGATCTGGAGACCACACTGAGAACCACTGGACTCGAGTGAATAGAACGGGAGGGGGGGAGGGGGGACAGAGAGAGAGGGGAGGGTTTGTGGGGGAGGAGGTTGCCTGGCAGTCATCGAAACCCTCTCCGTGGCATATCGGGACGTGCACGTGTGTGGTGTAGGGTGTGTGTAGGGCGGGGGGGGGGTGGTCTGGGTGCCAACCCACGCTCACCCCTTCCTCGCTCGGCCAGGGTGGAGTCCAGCCTCTTGCTGCTCTGGCTGCTGCTGGCTGCTCGGGTAGAGGCGTGTGGTTTACATTAAGTCTAATTGCTTCCAAAAGCAGGAATGTTTCGTCACAAAAAGTCCACCGTAGCTGGCTTGGGTTTGGTGCCTTGGGTTACTTTTCTCGCTCTCTCGCTCTGCCGGAAGCGATTTGGGAAACGTGACCTACGTCAGTGCGTACCCCGTCGTTTGCTGTTGCTGCGTTTGCGGATAATTATTTGTTTCATGGAGTGGTTTTGTTTACGTAACGAGATTGTTTTTAAAGAAGTGCATGCGGTGGAACTCGGCGCGTTCAGTTATCTGATCTTCTCGCGCTAAAGAAACTCAACGCACTGCGTGGCCTTTGAAATACTTCTAATCGACGACGTTTCGGGCAATAGCCCTTCTTCGTAGCACATCATGTGCCCCTCTACAGGGTATTTATGAGAATGATACATTTTAATGCTGAACAACAAATCGCATTTCTGAAAGGTGCTCGAAGCGCTTTGCATTACGAAAAAAGCGAAAAGAATCCAAATATAGTATTTGGCCTACTCTTCCACGCTGACCAGATGTGATATAAGAGCTGGTTGTACCCATACCTCAACCCCACCACCACGTGATGTGCCATGAAGATAGGTCATTGTCCGAAACATCGCCGATAATACATTTTTTGTGGTTAAATCGCGTAAATAGAAATGTATCGTTCAACACGCCACCACCGACACGGCCAATGAGTAAGGGTTGTGATGCTGTGGGTTCACTTTCCATCACATCTGCGCGCTGAACTCGACACGAAATTAGCCACGTGTTGTTGACGTTGACAAAGCTCACTGATCCGCTGTGTCGGGTGGTGGCGGGTGCAACGACACATTGTTGTTCACGAACGCGATCTAACCCCACGAATCTGAATCAGAACACTTATTTATGCTGCAGGAGAAATCCGATGAGCCACGAAGCCCTTGCTCACAGATGCCCAGCCGGGGGCACGGGGTAAGAACGTTACGACAGCAAACAAAACAAAAACACGATACAGTAAAGGTAAACAAATCGCACAACACATGCCAATGAAACGAAACCATCCCCCATCCTACCAAGATAGTATCGGTCGCGACAACCTGCAACGCGTTAAACCAATAATACATTTTGTGCGTTGCCTGCTGTTGTCATTTTAAGGCCGCAGCTTTCGCGACGAGCGTGTGTGGCCGCTCGTGGTATTGTTGGCCGCGCCTGTGCACCTATTGCCAACTCAGCAGCAACAGCAACAACAGAACGGAAATAAGTTGTTCAGCATAACAGGGGGGTGGGTGGGGGTGGGATGAGTGGGAACGCTATTGCGGTATAACGGTCAGCACGCTGCACTTTGCAGATTTACAGATCGCCGGTTTGATCTGCGGGGAAACGGCAGTCGAAACGCAACGGGGCCGGATCTCTAAAGTCCAACCGAAGCGGTTCGGAATGTATGAGTGCATCCGTTGGCACGTGGTTTGTGTGCGCGCGTGTGTGAGTGCGTGTGGTGGGGTGGTGTAGCGGTGATAGCCACGCTGCGCTATGAACCCGGCGACCCGAGATCGATTCCCGCTCACGGCCAACACCAGTGACGATGATCTGAACCGGATCTGGACCTCCACTAGGTCGACTCGGCCTTAAACGAGTACCTCGAGCGGTGTGTAAACATCGCTACTAGGGAGACAAAGGCGGTCGGGCGTGGTGCTGGCCACCCACACCCTCGTGTGCCGTTCAGGCCTTCATAGGTGTTCGCTAACATCACTTGCCCCAACAGCATGTTCAGGCTATACGGGGGATCTTTGTCTTTGCGTGGTGTGGTAAAGGGTAGGTAGGGCTACGACCACCTCTTACAACACATCTGGCCAACGTGGAAGTGTCGTATATGTTTGTTGAACTTCCTTCACCGTTAGTTAGCCAACGGCGCTCATCGGAGGCGCGGGGGAAGAACAACAAACACGACACAAAACAAGGCAGTCGTGATACTGTAGCTACATTCGTAAGGCGGATTTCATCGAGGGATCTTAAAACGAAAGAAGTTAAATCTTGATTTGAAGCTTTCGTGATTTCAGGAATCCATACTCGTTGGTTCTTTCGGTAAAGTCACGTAGGTAGAAAATAAAATAAATCACGACGTTTCGGGCGCAACACAAGCGTCCCACCTGATGACGGACGCTTGTTCATCGCCCACGAAGCGTCGTGATTATTTTATTTTATATCTATGTACGAAAGAAATTCGTTTTCAAAAGTAGGGCCAAACACCCTCTTAGGAGGGGGGGGGGCTCTATGGATCTCCCTCCGCGAGTGTGTGCGAGGCACCTTCCGCCATCAGTGGCGTGAGCGAGCAATTGCAGGGGCCGCGCCTTTAGCCTTCATCTCATTGCGAGCATTGGCACGGACACAGTTGCCTGCGTGAGGTTTCAATTCTTCTTCCCCCGCCCCAATTGCCTCTGTGTTTACTTGACTTCCACGTAACAAACGACTGCGTGGCCTCCCCCACCCCACCCATCCCCCAATTCACTGTAAAATAAAATCCACTCGACGAGATTACGCCACTGACTCGGGGTAGCAGCAGCAACAATAACAACAGATCCGTTGAGTCTCAACAGATATGTTTAGCGAGACGCGCGGTCGTGTTTCGGTCCGATTCCATTTCCTTTCACCGCGGCTGTCATCTCGTTCCCATGTAAAGCAGTGAAATGAATCCAGCAGGAATGTCTGCTGCATGTTGTTTTACGGAGGAGGTGGTGGTGGGGTAGATGTAAGGGGGGGTGGAGCGCGGTTTATATATATATTTATATTATTCGGCTGGATTCCAGAACAGTTGGGAAATTCCTTCACATTTCACGGCGGAACACGGAAGAATGCGTCCGAGCGTGTGCGTCTTCCCGAGTTTCGAATGGTTGCTCAACGCGCACACGGAGATTGTCTCCCCATTCAGCTGACGCACCCACAGCCGACGCACCACGTGTGGATTATCACCATCGGTACCTTTAATAACAACGAACATTCGTGATGATTTTGTTGTTTTCTTGGTTCTTTCGGTAAAGTGACGTAGAAGGGAAATAATAAAATAATAAAAATAAAACATAATACAATCATTCTCACGACGTTTCGGCCACAACGCAAGCAGCCGTCGTCAGGTGAAGAACAGGTCTGTCGGAAAGACAGAGTCAGAATGAGTTGAATAAGTTCAGACGCTGTCTTTCCGACAGACCTGTTCTTCACCAGAGGACGGCTGCTTGCGTTGTGGCCGAAGCGTCGTGAGAATTATTTTATTATGTTTTATTTTTATCATTTTATTATTTCCCTTCTACGTGACTTTACCGAAAGAACCAAGAAGATGAATCCCTGCAGTCACGAAAGCTTCAAATCGAGATTTTGTTGTTGTTGTTGTTGTTATCGAGCGACCCCCTTCACCTCCGTGGTCGTCTCGGACATCGCCTGCAGCTGCAGCGTGTCCACAACTCTCTTGGCACGCGTCGAGACGGCGAGCACCGCAAGGTCCGAGCGTGCCCGTTCGATCGCTCGCCACCAATGCACCACAGCACCTCGCCGCTGATCTCGTCGAGAAGATGTGAACCATCATCGCGTGAACTCCTCTCATCCTCGGCAGCAGCGGCGGCAGCAGCAGCAGCAGCGAGGGGCTTTTGGGGGCTCAGCAAGTCGAACAAAGGCGGTGGTCACTGCATCATCGTCGTCGCGCGGTGCTTTCAGATGCGCCTTCTGGGGCCGTTTGGAACGCTCTTCCCTTCCAATATTCGGAAGCCACTGGGAGCTGTGCACTTCTTTTAAATCATTTAGATTGAAAACGAATTTCTTTAGAACTGCTTTTTGTGTTTAGTTTTTCGTTATTCCCCCGCACATCCGATTAGCACGGTTAGCTACGTACGGTGCGAAAGAAGTTCAGCATATTCTTGGTTCTTTCGGTAAAGTCACACAAGCAATCATCATCAAGTGTGAAATCCACAGCAAGCACCTGTGGTGCTAACGTTAGGAAAAACCGCAACTTTTTTCAAATTTTCTTGCTGTGGATTTCACACCTGATGATGATGATTGCTTGTGTTGCAGTCGAAACGTCGTGAGAATTTGTATTGTTTAATGTTTATATTATTTTATTATTTCCCTTTTACTTGACTTTACCGAAAGAACCAAGAATACGAATCCCTGCAGTCACGAAAGCTTTAAATCAAAGTTCAGCATACATACATTTAAATCATCACATCACATTTGAACGGGAAGCTGTCCCTATGCGGCACAAGAGGACTTGCCACACGGCCTGCGAGCAGTGATGAGTCTATTCACACAATTTAAAACTTGCATTTCACCAGGTAAGGTCACACTGAGCTATATAGACATTTATTTATTTTTCAGTAGCGACCTGACCAGCATAAATGATAGCTCAACACATTGGCTTATAACGCGGAAATATACAGCAACCAAATACGTACGCGCATTGCATACACGTGGAGGGGAAAAACCGGAGGAGCTGGAGATAAATCCACACGACCAGAGGGAAGAGAAAGATAGAGACACACACAAACACGCAAACTCCAAATATACAGCAGGCATCATTTCAACACGGCAACATCGGAAACAGATTTTGGTTACAAATGAATTCATGCTGCCGCCCTGACACCGGTTACGTCGATTCCCAGGTCGGCCGGGTCACACACAGACAGCTGGCAACCTCACACTGCTTAACCCCCCCCCCCCGGGCCTAGAGGGTAGGGTAAGGGGGGGGGCTTTGGGGAATGAAGCAGAAGCGATCAAGCCAAAACAAGCCTCACTGTTGCTCATAAATCATGGGCTCATGTTTCCCGTGCCTCTGCGTCTGCTGTGTGGGTCAACCTCGGGCTAGCCGAGCCCACGATCCAGTGAGCATGGCGCGTGTGAGGAGGAACTCACAGGCCCTCCCGACTTCTGTGTGTGGATGCACGCAGAGTGCGTTGAACTTCTTTCGCGCCGTACGTAGCCAGCCGTGCTAATCGGAGGCGTCGAGGGTTGAGGCTTCGGGCAGTGTTGAGTTCATGGGCAGTGTTGAGCCTGTGGGCAATGTTGAGTCAGTGGGTAGTGTTGAGTCTATGGGCAGTGTTGAGTATATGGGCAGTGTTGAGTCTGTGGGCAGTGTTGAGTCTATGGGCAATGTGTGTACAGTATGTTGAACTTCTTTCGCGCCGTACGTAGCCAACCGTGCTAATCGGAGGTGCGGGGGAAAGGACAACAAACTAAACGCAAGAATCACTTCTAAAGAAACGAGTGATCAATCTAGACTTTAAAAGTGCGTCGCTCCCAGTGGCTTCCTTACATCGGAAGGAAGAGCGTTCCAGACGGCCGCAGAAGCGCACCTGAAAGCGCCGCGCGACGAAGAAGCCGTGAGCCCCGTCTGTGTCCGACGGTTTGAGCCGAGAGCCGTCGCCGAGAACGATGCCCAAAGTTCGCGCGGTGCCGCTTTAGCCGCTCCTTGGCGAGATCAGCGGCGAGGTATTTGGTGGTTCATTTGTGGGCGAGCACTCCGTGTGTGCAATGAGCAGCATGGCTTGGAACCGTCTCCACTGCTAATCCCTCCCAGCCCTGCGCTCCCTCCGCCGCTCCCACAGATTATCTACCCCGGATTCCGCGTGCTCCACAAAATCCGCTTCTGCATCACCGCGGGATGCCCTTCGTTTAGCCATGGCACCCTCCCCACCTCTCCCCTCTCATCCCTGTTCTAGAACCCCCTTCCCCAAGGTGTGACTGCTGTTATAAATGTGTTGCGACCTCGCCTGGTATACAGGAGGTCGTGAGTTCGATCGCAATCCTGACGCCCGCTGCTGTATATTTTAAGTTTGCGTGTCTCTCTCTCATCATCACTACGGTGGCTAGAAGATGTTATCTCCCTCGCCTGGTATGCAGGAGGTCTTGGGTTCGATCCCGACCCTGACGCCTGCTGCTGGAGATTTGGAATTTCCGTGTCTCTCTCGCATCATCATCACGATGGCTTAGGAGATGTTAACTACCTCGCCTGGTAGACAGGATGTCGTGGGTTCAATCTCGACCCTGACGCCTGCTGTATATTTGAAGTTTGCGTGTCTCTCTCTTATCATCATCACGATGGCTATGAGATGTTAACTACCTCGCCTGGTATACAGGAGGTCGTGGGTTCGATCTCGACCTTGACGCCTGTTGCTGTATATTTGGAGTCTGCGTGTTCTCTCTCACTCCGTGGTCGCATGGATTTTTCTCCAGGTCCTCCGGCTTTCCCCTCCACGTTCAGGTACAAGTCTGAAGAGTATTCGGCTGCTGCAAATTTCCACGCGATAAGCCACTTCGTTGAGCTATCATTTGCGGCCACGTCGCTTCTGAAAAGAGCCATATCGCTCAAGTGGACATGACCTGGTAAAATTTTAAAAAAATCTTTATTTTTTTAAAGGGGCGGGTAAAATCGTTAAAACAACAAACAACGCAAAAAAGCAGATAGGAGAGCAAAGTACAAGGAAGGTGAACACATCACTCAAAAACATTTGAATAATCCCAAACCATCCCCATCCGAACCAGGCAAAAACACACTGAGGTCTTAACGTCTTGTTTATTGCAGACGCGACCTGGCCTCACATGTATTGCTCAACAACAAAGTGGCTCATCATTTGGAGAGCTGGTTCAGCAAAACAATTTAAAGAAGAGAGAGAGAGAGAGACAGTGAAATATCTCGCGTCTTCTGCCGAGGGCTTTCACTTCAAGACGAGAACGTCGCGAGCAATAACAACAACAACAACAAAACAACCCGAAACGAATCACTCCGGAGGCAATTAATTTAAAAACCTCAAAAATAGCATCGAGGCAACAAAAATCATAATTATTTCAGAATCACACGGCCTGTGGGGTTGAGGGGTGGCGTGTCGGATCCCTCAGCTGCACTGACTTCTTACCCTCAAGTGAACGCTTCAGCAGGAGACCATTCGCACGTTGAAGATGCGCGTGAAATCCAATTACCCGCGGCCCCTGGCACCCTCCTCACCACCGCCATCCCACACTGCCATCACGCGCTCGCTCGCTCGCTCCCGCCCGCTCACTCGCTCGTTCGCGTGCCACCCGTCGCCTCCGTGGCGCGGGGTGGACGGGGCACGGGGTGGCCAGGATACGGTGTGGCTGATAGCCGGCATCCAATGCAGCTAAAGGAGCAGCCCTGCAATTCCTCGCTCACGCCACCGCTGGCGGAAGGGGTTCCACAATTTATTGGAGGCAGCCGAAGATGACCTCTCTGGACGGGCATTTTAACTTACTGTTCGACGCCAGCCAAGACGTCTCAAAAGGGGCGGCCGTCTTCTTGGTTCTTTCGGTAAAGTCACGTAGAAGGGAAGTAATACAATAATAAAAATAAAACATAATAAAATAATTCTCACGACGTTTCGGCCACAACGCAAGCAGCCGTCCTCAGGTGAAAACCAGGTCTGTCGAGGCGACAGCGTCTTAGAGTCGCGGCATCTCTTCAAAAAGGTGAGAGACTCGATTAGCTGAGCCTTCTTATCACGGAGCTTGTTGAAGGATCTCAAAGTTATGTGGAATCCCTCCCCGTAGAGGCGGTTAAATTTCGATTTAAAGCTTTCGTGACTGCAGGGATTCATCTTCTTGGTTCTTTCGGTAAAAGTCACGTAGAAAGGAAAAAATAAGATAATAAAAATAAAACATAATAAAATAATTCTCACGACGTTTCGGCCACAACGCAAGCAGTCGTCCTCAGGTGAAAACCAGGTCTGTCGAGGCGACAGCGTCGTGCCCACATTTTACCCCACCACGCTCGTCCCTTGCCGATCGACTGGCCGTGACTCACCCATTAACGCCCGCTGGGTCGGCCAATTGTTTAATTTAGCGACCTTTTCCCACTTTAGACCAAAGCCAGAAGATAAATATTTAAAATGAATCTAATTGTGTATATACAGTGAGGGGAAAAAGTATTTGATCCCCTGCTGAAATGATCAGTCTATAATTTTAATAGTAGGTTTATTTGAACAGTGAGAGACAGAATAACAACAAAAAAATCCAGAAAAACGCATGTCAAAAATGTTATAAATTGATTTGCAATTTATACAGATAGAGCGAGCGCAACTTCGTTCACTAGAGGCGCTTGACACGGCTTACAAAACGGTGACGCGATGGAACGATGCAATTCACGGAGGGGGGGGGGGGGGCGCAGAAGGATTGAGGAATGAGTGACAGCTTTAAGAAGGGGTGCTACTTTGGGGAGCACGAGCGGACTAGGAGAGGGACAGGTGAGGAGTGGAGGAGCGAGGGGACGGAAGAAGAACGCACGATGGATAAGAGGTGAGGAGGCTTCAAGAGACGAGCGGAAGGAGGCTAAAGGGGTTAAGGAGGGGGACTGCTTTTATACGCAGGTTGCTTCAAAACAATGTTAACACTTCAGAGAATGTGCAACAATACCACGAGACATGTGCCTCCGAGCTCTGGAGACCACCTGGAGAAGATTCCAGGCACGCGTTGACAATGATGGCGAACAAGAGGATACTCTTTGACTTTTTGAAGTTATTAACATTATATTTGTTATCAGGTTACTGTGTAACACATTCCTGCGGAGGGAGCTGGTAGGAACGTTGGGTTGCTCGGTCAATGGCCAGGGTCAACGGCGGCGTGGTGTATTCCGCAAATATGCCCGACTGTGAGGGCGGGCACAAGCCGGCGTGAGTAGGTTAAACGTTGAGTTTTATAAGGGCACCACGGGGTGACCAGCTCCTCCCCACCCAGCCCCACCCCTCCCACCCCCCACCCAGCCTCTCCCCACCCAGCCCCTCCCCACCCAGCCCCACCCTCCCCACCCAGCCCCTCCCCACACAGCCCCACCCTCGCCACCTAGCCCCTCCCCACCCTCCCCTCCCCACCCAGCCCCACCCTCCCCACCCAGCCCCTCCCCTCCCCACCCTCCCCTCCCCACCCAGCCCCTCCCTCCCCACTCAGCCCCACCCCACCCATTTTTGGATGCACGACGGACGGACGGACACAATAATCCCCTGTGGGCTGGTGGAACCAGGAGGTTCCTACCAGTATTATCCGTGCTTTCGTCCATTACAAACGATAATCCCATATAAGTGTTGACATTTTTCGAAGCACCGCTGTATTCATCGGTCGTAGTGTATCACCAATGCGAAGTAGACTGCGATGAAGTTCCACAGAGCAACGCCGGTATCCAGATCACGGTCGCAAATCAATTCCTGCTGCTGCTGCTGCTGCCAACCGATCACAGATGAGAGGCCATATCATGGACGGTCAGGGTTCAATGCAGGGTAGGTGGCAACCCGAGCCACGTGACGAGCCTTTAAGCAAACGGAGGAGAGACAATGTGGACCAACGATTTATCGTGGGATTTTGTTTTTTTTAAATAAACACGTGCTACCCACGTGCGGCAATATCAATTTTCGCCGGAATCACATTACCAAGAATACCGTCGCCACCGCATTGACAGCAAGCAGATCAATAAGTTTGTGGATTAATGACAGGAATCACAAGCGTGTAAATCGAAGGGCATTTTTTTCTTCTTCCATATCGACTGCAAATAATTGCGGCACGGCGAATGAATAATTGTCAATCTACGCTCACCAACTGTGACAGCTTTCGGGCTGCGTGGACGTGTGATGATGCATTGTTGTCCGGAGATGCACTGATGCGTGATGATGGGGAGCGGTGGCGCGGTGGTTAGCGCACCACGCTGCGAGACCGGCCACACGAGTTAGATTGCCGCTCACAGACCAACCCAGGCGATGATTATACAGTGTAACAAAATAATATTTTTGTTCCTGGGTAGTAAGTGGTTTTTCCTAATTGCTTATCCCTCAAAAGTACATAAAGTGGCTATTATTCTCCATAAACTTTGCTTTTGTGACCAGAACATTGATATTTTGAAATGTACCTATTTTCAATGAAAAAGCGTGTGCGTGTGTTTTTCGTTCACATAAAGTCCTGGTCACAAAAGCAAAGTTTGTGGAGAATACTAGACATTTTTTGTACTTTTGAACCATAAGCAATTAGGAAAAAACACTTACTACCCAGGAACAAAAATTGTGTTACATAGTGTTACCTGAACCGGACCTGGGCCTACCCTAGGCTGACTCAGCCTCAAATGAGTACGTGGCGCGGTGTGTACACATCAAGAAGACAAACTCAACCGGGCGTGGGGCTACCCACCCACGCCATCGTGTGCCACAGTGCCGGCCTTCACAGGTGCTCGCTAACAGCACTTGCCCCAACAGTCTGTTAAGGCTTTAGGGGGTGTTTGTGTTCGGAATTGTTTCCTCCGGTGTGGTGGTGGTGGTGGTTGTGGTGGTTTCCCATGGTGTGGATGAGACTAAACAGAGAGTCAGGTATACCGAGTTCACCATCAAGTTGATTTCATTTCAGAATCAGAACATTCATAGCGGAGGAATCCGATGAGCTATGAAGCTCTTTTTCACAGCTGTCCAGTTACAACAACAAACAGTACAAACACATGATGGGCATGAACGTGATAAGCCACTTCATTTGTGGCCAGGTTGCTTTTGTAAAAAAATCTGCATAGCTCGTTGGGGCCTTCCGTGGTAAAATAAAAAAAAATAGTTTAGTTCAGTTTTTTTTATAGGGACGGGTAATATCGTTACAACAACAAACAAAACAAAAAAACACGATCGGCGAGCAAAGTACAAGAAAGGTAAACAAATCACCCAAACACCTACAAATAAAACTCAACCAGCCCCCATCCTACCAGACAAAGCCCACTGAGGCATCAACTTACTTTCCAAAAGCGACCTTGCCACAAATGACAGCTCAACAGAGCGACCCATCGTTTGGACACGCATAGCGGCAAATTCATCTCAATAGTCTAAATGCATATTTCTAAACGTGGAGGGGAACCCCGTAGGACTCGGAGAAAACAATCCACGTAGCCACGGGGAGAACATGAAAACTAAAAAAATACCGCAGGCGTCAGGGTCGGGATCGAATCCTAGACTTCCTGCACACCAGGCAAGGAAGATAACATCTCACCACCGTGGCGCCCCTTGAAATAAATAAAGTCTACGAATTACAAATTGCATCATCAATTCCCAAGCTTTGTAAAGGCAGTAAAAGAAGAGCAAATGCAGTCTCGGACCACGTCAAGATAACAAGCAGTCCCTTAATAATAACGAGGTAAATAAAATCAAGACACCAGGATTAGCCTTATTTGAGGCATTTGTTCGATTGCGATCTCATAATCCCCATTGAGGAATCGACGAGTGAAGTTCACAGGAACAACACAAATACACCCTTTGCTGTATTCTTTGGCTCTTTCGGTAAAGTCACGTAGGTAGATAAAATAAATATAATAACAGCAAATAAAATTAAACTACGACGTTTCCATCACAACACAAGCGATCGTCTTCAGGAGGAAGACTTTTATTAATATTATTATTTATATCTACGTGACTTTACCGAAAGAACCAATGAATATAAATTCCTGCAGTCACGAAAGTTTGTAAGTCCAAAGACAACCTTTACTGTTAAGAGATAGAAAAGCCACAACAATGCGACTGACCGACGGTGGGTGAATCTGTGAGCGCTGGATCATCAATCGCCCTCTCTGCTGCACGTTGACTTATATCAAGTGCGTTGAGTTTGGCCTTAATCTCGCCAAAAGGAATTTAACCATTGTGTCCCAACGTCACTCACTCTCCCTCCCTTCCCTTTGATGTCATTTAATCAGTAGCGTGCGGCAGCTTTGCCGCTTAATGCAATCCACTCCTGTGCCCTATCCGCGCCGGGTAACGTTAGGCAGGCGACACGGTGGTGATATGTTAACTACCTCGCCTGGTTTACGGGAGGTCGTGGGTTTGATTCCCACACTGACGACGCCTGCTGCTGTAAATTTGGAGTTTGCGGCGTCTCTCTCCCCGTGGTCGCGTGGATTTTTCTCCGGATCCTCCAGGTTTTGCCGCCACATTTAGAATCAACGTCACGCGATTAGAGTCTTTGACTGCTATACAGTTCCACGTTGTTGAGCTATCATTTGTGATAGCCAGGTCGCCTCAGTGGGCTTTATATAGTAGGATGGGGATGGTTAAATTTTTTATATTTTGTATTCATAGCCAGGTCTACAGAGGTGGATGTCTCTGCGCAGATTACGTTTTTCTTTCAAATTGCAAAAAAAGTGATTGCTGCGATTTTGTATTTTTGAGTTTAGTTTCACCAAACCTATCTCGCAACATATCAAAAATCACCCGAACCACACCGGGGGTGTTTGTTTTTGTACCCATTCGTTCCACTTTCCTAGATTCCAAACCGCTTCCTTCCAACGTCCGTAACGTTCCCCGGTCTGTGAGTGACGGCAGCTGACCCCTGACCCCGCCACTCCGTTTCCTTCACCGCGTTGCTGTCCCGTGGTGCAATTCCCAATCGAGGAATTTTTCGCCAGCTGCTTCTCAGCCAATGGGGGACGTTGGTGTCAACACGATAGCAGTCGGCTACGTACGGCGCGAAAGAAGTTCAGCATCATACATACATACATTGACACGGATAGGCCCTGTTTCGTTCTCTGTGTGAATGTGAATATTTAGTGGCATTTGCTGGGGGGGGGGGGGTGCGGGGGGGGCGCCCAACTTTGATGAAATTCCTTGGCGCTCCCCATCGGCTTTGCGTCTCCTTCTCTCTGCGCGCAGCTACGCGAGGTTGTCTCCCTCCCTCCCTCCCCTCCCTCCCTCCCCTCCTCCCTCCTCACGCTGGCTCGCGGGGAAGCGGGTCCATGAATAAAACATTGATGTTCTCCGGGCCTGTCTTCGTTTCCTTGGGATGCGGGGGCGGTGCGGGGTGGGGGGCGAAGAGTCGCCTTCATCTCCGAGAGAAATTGATTTTTTTTCCTTAATATATAAATATATGTGTGTGTGTGTTCCTGTTTTATTTTTAAACAGCCCCACTTGGCGCGCCACCTGCCAAAGGTTTTTTTTTTTTGGCAAAATGCGCGCGCAAAAAAAAAAACCCGCGTTAAATATAAACCCCATTAAAAGCAAATCCTGAGAGTCGAGATCGTTTTTTAAAACGTTGAGCACAATCCTGATCGTTTTGCAAAACGATCACAACTCGATCAGGAATGGTAAGAACGTCGAGGGAGGGCAAGGCAGCGGCGCACTGGTGACGCACCTAACAGCAAGAAGTCCCTGGGTTCGATTCCCGACTCTGTGTGGAGTTTGAACCGGTACTGGGCCTCGCCTAGGTCGACTCAGCCGCAAATGTGTACGTGGTTCGGTGTATAAACATCACCGCTCAGGGAAACAAAGGCGGCTGGGGCATGCTGCTGGTCACCCAACCAACGTTCGTGTGTGCCGCAGTGCCGGCAAGTCAGAGGTGCTGCTACTCGCGAACAGCACGTGACCCTCAAGTCTGTCACAGGCTCTTCGGCGGGGCGTTTGCTGGTGTCTTTGTATCCCCGTGTTCCCTGGGGATAGGGGGATGGGGCGGGGAGGGGGTTCGCTTCAAGGGGGTACGCTGGGGGGGGGGGGGGGCCCCATTGCGCGTGGACCCCCTCGATCTGTGTTGAACCCCCCCCCCATTGCCCTCCCGCGTTATGCCTGACCAGGGCACCTTCAATGTCAAATAATGAAAAACTCACGGCCACAAAGCGTCCCTTGCGGAGCCCTGGAGCAATGATTTGTTACGCGAATGTTTTTTATTGTCTTGTAACGGGGACCCTTTATCAGATTTATTTACAGAGTGTTGACATCCTCGCGTGAGCAGCACTTTGTGATGTTTTCAATGAGAGGTGTTATATAGACGTTAAGTATTGCCGTCGTTATATTATTAGACCGTGTTCTCAAACCGATCACAGGGTAAACAAAATACAAAAATCCACTCGTTATGTAAAAATTCTGTTGTTGTTTTTACACTCAGTGCGGTGGATTCCAGCTCTGACAAAAGAAACAGTTCAGTTTAACTGCGGTGTGACCACCACGATGGGTTTTAGACCAGTCGTAGAAAATTACTGAATACAAAATATATTAAATTGAGTTTATATATTTTTAAAAAATTCCATCACTACCGCGCGACTAATATCTCGACAGCAGAACACATTGGCAAATTGCAGCACGCCCTCCCTAGTGTGAATAAGAAGTCGCTGAAAAGGCATATCTCACAAGTAATTCTAAGACGTCCCCTGTCACGGGCTGTCATGCTGGAGGAGGTCCGTAGCTTTGTTTCAGGACTTGACACCGATGAGCGCAGTCGGAATTGTAAAAAAGACGAAAATTTACATGTGGTATATATACAGTACACATGATTGAGTGTGGTATATCTAAATCAACCATGACTTATACAATTCCACGAACAATGACAAACGATAATGTTGAAGCGGAATTAGTAACGGTGTCGATGTGCATGCCGGAGACTTAGATTTAAACAAAACAAGAATATAAGATGATGCTGGAAATGCCACGTGAAGCAATTTAGCCGCTTGTAAGAGAACGTGTCATGAAAGCGTTGTGCGATCAGGAAATTGAGGTGGCTTGTGATGAGTGCCAGACGTGTGCAGGGTGGAGGAGGATCGGCTAAGCAACTTGTAGGACGGGATTAGAATGTGGCAGATCAGCAGCGGAGGCCGTGATTGGGTGAGACAGTTGAGCGGAGTGTATGTGGAGCATTTGGAGGTTGCGAATGTTACGTGGCAGGAGAGATTGGTAATCGGGAAGATGGGGAGGTTGGGGTGGGCGGGACACGTGCTCAGGACGTATGCGGAGGAGGAGGAGGAAGGCTGATCACCGAAACGAGCATCAATGGGGCAGAGGGATGAAGACCTCAAGCCAGTGAAGTCGCCACTCCTATAATCCGCAGTGCACCGCGAAACAAACAAACAAACACAAGATGTCACGAAAATCATTTGTGCGTCGTCTACATGATTGTTTTTCCTTGGAGGGTTTTTTTTACCGCCGCGTCCCTAGAAATTCACGGAGCGAGCGAGAGAGAAAAAAATAAACAGGAAGTGGCATCCGTATCTTCCTGTTCCATGTTTCCGTTCCATAAGCTTGAACAAAGAGCAGCGAGGCGACGTGGGTTTTTGATTGTTCCCGACAATGACGGAGCTGACGGTTAACGCGCCACCCCCCCCCACACCATAGTGGTAGAGTCTTGTTGTTGTTGTTGTTAATCACCATTGTTCCGCTCGATGATGACTTACAACCGGCAGCAGCAGCAGAAATAATAATAACAACGGGGTAATGTATGCAGACACTCACGTCTTGTGTACGTGTGCAACGAAGGTGGGGGGAGGGAGGTCAGCCAGCCAATATACGGAGGACGAGGAGGATGGAGTTGGTCCATTTCAATTAAGCCCCATTGTCATGAGCGGCAGGGGTGGCGTCAAGTGGTGACATTTGTGCCGCACGGCAAAGAGGCAGCCTGGGTTCGACTCCCGACTCGGGCGACCTTTGCCCGTGTAGAGGTGGCTCCAGGCTGGCGTCGTGATAACGATTGCACATCGCAGCAAGACGAACCCGGGTTCGATTCCAGACTCGGGGAACTTTCTGCGTGTAGAGTACTGGGCTCTAGAGGTTACAGGGTGGAGCAGTGGACACAATTCGTGCCTTACAGCAAGAAGCACCCGGGTTCGATTCCATTCGCGGTCGCTTTCCTGTGCATGCAGCTTGTTCTTACCCCGCACGCCCCACGCCTCCCTCCCGTTCTGTGCTGCCCCCCCCCCCCCCGTTCTCCGGTTTCTTCCCATAGCAATCCAAAAGGGAATCATAACAGTATAACCGGTATTGACCTACAACAGCCCTTGCACTGCTGAAAATGTACCGGCAAATTGCGTAATCAGGGCTACGCAGCAGCAGCAGCAGCGGCAACGTAACTCACACGCAAGCACGTTGTTGTGAAAGACCCAACGGTAGAAGATCCCATGGGCTTTGATCCTCCACGAAGCTGCTCATGGTCCACATGAAATCGAATCCAGCGCACAGACCGTGGCAGCTGCAGATGCGGATACCCCAGGAGTAGCGATGCGACCGTGGTCATCCACGAAGAGGAGACACGTGACACCGTGCAACGACTCAATGCCCCGATCCGCAACCACGAAGGAGGAGACATCGTCGCAGCGACGACTCACGACTCCGCTGTCTGCTGACGAGGTTCATCTGGGCTTGGACCCACCCGAATGTGAAATTGTAGTCGCCACCCTGCTGCGAAAACTTGGCAGGCCCCTCTCGAAAATGAGACTCGGCGGGGCTTCCCGATGCAACCATTATCATAACACGAATACGGTCATCGAAATCATCATCGTCAGCCATCATCAACCCACTGATGGACCAAGGCTCACCCCAAAGCCATTGCAATTCTTCACGGGTCCTTGGGGATGCAGCAATCTACCGGACGCCTCGTGGCATCGTTCCGTCTCCTCGGTTGACGTCCTGCGGTACAAATAGAGATTCGGATGTTCTGATCGACAGTCGATACGATGTGCACTTCCCTGCGTGCGTCCTCGAACCTACGCGCTCAATCCGCCTGCCTCTCGGTGCAAATACGAACGCACGATTCTCCGTTCTTCGCAAGGCACTTTTCGATGTGTGTTTTTGTTTTGTTGAATCAAAATATTCTTTGGCCAAGAAACACAGGTTTCATTATTTCAGCTGGCGAGGCCCCCACTGAGGCCACGCGGCTAATGCTGCAAGGGAATCAGAAAGTTTATTTATCCTTGGAGAAATCCGATGAGCTATGAAGCTCTTTCCCCCCGCCCCCCCCCCCTCAACATAGTCCAGTAGGGGCGGGTGAGAAAGTCACAACAACAAACAGATCGGAGGGCAAAGTGTAGGAATGGCGAACAAGAAAAGTCAACAAGGCTGACCACAAGGCCACAATCGCTGGCAGTGGTGGCAGTGACAAAACATTGCAGTTGCATGAAGCTACATAGAGATCCAGAGAGTTGCATAGAGACTCATAGGGTTACACGGAGACTCCATAGAATCACATAGAGACCCATAGAGTTACACGGAGACTCCATATAATCACATAGAGACCCATAGAGTTACACGGAGACTCTATAAAATCACATAAAGACCCATAGAGTCACACTGCGACTACATAGAGTTGCATAGAGATCCATCAGCTTCATAGAAAGCATTGAGCCGACACTACATGCAATTCTCCGAGCTCTGCAGTCCTCTACATATCAAGATGTTTTCAGGCAATTTCAAATGAGCGTTTAAACAACTGTTGGCCAACCCTTCTCAAAATGGTCAAAATGATTTCGTCATTTTCCATGGTGAAAAAGAAACCCATCTATAAACGAACCAGTTTATGCGAGAAATTTTAAAAAAAAAAACTTAACGTGAGATAGTATTTTTGTTTACGTTTAACCACGATGAAGATGACGGTGGTGGTGTTGGTGGTGGCATTCGTTACTCTGTTAATTCCCCTCCACCGGGAGCCGGCGATGAAAGTAACAAGAATAACTCATTCATTTCAAAACTCGGTTAAAATACCCACCCCCCTCCTCCTCCTCCACTCAATATTTCAAGAGCCGCAATGCCACGTGGTGACTGCGAGTAACGGCGGGGGTCTGCGTCACGAATGACGCCGGTCACCCCGTGACCCGCAAGAACGCTCGGCGGCAGCTCACAGACATCGGCAAGCGGTTCGGTCAAATTGAAAACGCACGTCTCTCATCTGAGTCGCGTTACTCCGTGCGGATTACGGCTCACGAAAACGGAGGGCCCAACGCGTCATTCTTTTACTTTCCACGCCCCCCCCCCCCAACAATTTAACTGCTCCCTTCATACCCCCACCCTCCTCCCCAGTGTCTACCCCCCCCGCTCCCTTCCTCCAAGTGCTAGGGAGGGAGCGGGTGGCGTGGGTGGGTGCTGAGGTCGGGGCGAGCCGGGGGAGGGGTGAGGCGAGTGGAGGAAGAAGAATGGAGGACGGAGCAGCAGAGACGCGAGAGGGAGGAGGGGAGAGATGGAGGCAGGCAGGGAGCCAGCAGCCGCGTGGGGTCGATGGCAATCCTCCTGTTGTTGTTGGTGGTGGTGCTTGCTTGGTTGGGGTGGTGATCCTTGTGTTGTTGTTGGCGGTGGTGGTAGTAGTGGTGGTGGTAGTGGCGGTGGTGTACCCTGCCCGCTCACAGCACTTGCCCCAACAGTGCGTTCAGGCTACACGGGGGATCTTTGTCTTTGTGGTGGTGAAGATGGTTGCTCGTGGCGATGGCTGAGTTGGTGCTTGCGCTGGTGCTGCTAATGCTGGCGAGTCGCTGTTGTTGGTGGTGGTGGTGATTCAGGAGGCTCGTGGTATTCCTGGTGGTGGTGCCGAGAGCGGTTGTGGTTGTGCTGAATGGAGAACGCGTGTGATGCTGCTGATGAGTGTGGTTGTGGTGGATGGAGTCAGTGTGTGATGCTGCTGATGAGTGTGGTTGTGGTGGGTGGAGTCAGTGTGTGATGCTGCTGATGAGTGTGGTTGTGGTTGTGCTGGATGGAGTCAGTGTGTGATGCTGCTGATGAGTGTGGTTGTGGTGGTTGGAATCAGTGTGTGATGCTGATGATGAGTGTGGTTGTGGTGGTTGGAATCAGTGTGTGATGCTGCTGATGAGTGTGGTTGTGGTGGTTGGAATCAGTGTGTGATGCTGCTGATGAGTGTGGTTGTGGTTGTGGTGGGTGGAGTCAGTGTGTGATGCTGCTGATGAGTGTGGTTGTGGTTGTGGTGGGTGGAGTCAGCGTTGTGATGCTGCTGACGAGAGTGGTTGTGGTTGTGCTGGATGAAGACAGCGTGTGGTGGTGCTGCGTGTGGTGGTGCTCGCTCGAGACAGCGTGCGCTTGCGGCGCTGTGGAGACGCGTTGTGTGCACGAGGCGAGCGGGGTTCTGTCTCCCTGTGTGTGCAGAGGCGGGGATAAAACGCATAGGGCTGCAGCAGCAGCAGCAGGGGTGGTTGGTGGTGGGGGTGGTGGTGGTGGTGGAGGGAAAGGAGGGAGAGGAGGAGGAGGAGGGAGGCAGGACATAATTTAAATTCCCAGCGATTGCGCTGCTGGAAAGAAGCAAAGCGTCAGCCTCTGGCGCAGAGAGACCGAGGCGAGCGAGCGAGAGGAAGGAGGCACAGACAACAAGCTCAGCCTCATCGGCTTTGTGTAAATCATCTGAATAGGTCCAGAGGACGTTCCGGGGCAAGCCAAGCGAGCCGGCCACCTTGAGCGGAGACAGAGAGGGCCCACGAACTTGTCCACGTTGTGCCCACTGCACCTCATCCCCGCGAGACAGGAGGAGACATGTATCACGTCCCCCCCCCCCCCCCCAAAGTAATTGAGATGGCCTTCTGCTAACGGGGCACAAGGGTAACAGCAGCGCATGCAGCAGCAGCAGCAACAGCAGCGGCAGCAAGAATTTAATATAAAAGCCAGCGTCTCAACAAGTAAGTGACGTGTACAGCTCCCCCCCCCCCCTCTCTGTGTGTGTGTGAGTACACGCGTACGTACGTGTGTGTGTGTACGGGCGCGGCACGGGCTCGAGAAGCGATGGACTGATGTGGGTACAGGAGGATGGTGGGGCGGGGTGGACGTTCTCTCCCTCTGGGCAGTCGACCTTCAGCAACAGCGGAGAGGCGAGAGGAGCGACGCTCACAACAGCGAGTGGGAGCGTCGGGTGGATAAAACGCAGAGAGCTGGCACAGTTGTGGAGCACAGATGGGGGCATCTGCCAGTCATCTCGGTCGGTCAACCCATGGCCGTGCCGTGACCTCCTTCCACTGAGCCTTCGACACTTCACGTGGCCTCAAGTGCACCTAGCCTGGCACAGGCGCCGTGGTGCCATCACCGCCACTTGGTGGCGAATGGCGGTTGTTGTTGTACACGCGTCTGCGTGCGCCCTGCCAGTTGTTTTTCGCTGCTCATCAACAGCTCTTGCCCTGCCAGACTGTTAAAGACTTTAGGGGGGGGTGGGGGTGAGTTCTTTGTCTGTGTGTGCGTGAGTACATGCGTGTGGGGAGCGATAGTGCAGCGGTCAGGGCGCTGCTGTGCTACGAGCGATGATTATCTGAAGCTGTTCTGAGCCTCCTCTACGTCGACTCGGCCTCTAATGAGTGCCAGGCGCGGTGTATGAGCATCGCCCCTAGGGAGACAAAGGCGGCCTAAGGCGGTGCTGCCCACCCACCCGTTCGCGTGCCGCGCGAGCCCTAATCGATGTTCGCCAACAAGCACTTGCCCCCAAAAGCACGTGAAGGCTATACGGTTGGAGCTTTGTCTTTGTGTGTGTGTGTGAATACGTGTGTGTGTGTTTGCATGTATCCGTGTGGGTTACATGTATTGTTACGTACAAACACGTTACATGGGCTGTGTGCATCAGTCGAGATTGGTGGAGTCAATCATAATCATGTTACCGATGCAGTATTAGGAAGCCAAGCGACACTCAATTCTTTAGAACTGATTTTTTTGCTTTGTGTTTAGTTTGTTGTCCTTCCCCTGCACCTCCGGTTATCAGGGTTGGCTACGTACGGTGCGAAAGAAGTTCAACATACATGGACGTGCCAGTGTACACTGTATCATGGCTACACATACACCACACATACACCACGCATACACTCTACTACATCTGTGTAATATTACTGGGACGCATACACGTGACAGTGTACACATCATATATTGACGCATGTGCATTTAGTATACACCTTTGTGCTAGTATCACAAGTACTATCGGTTACAACAAACAAAGACAAAGATCCTCCGTATAACCTGATATATACTGTTGGGGCAAGTGCTCTTAGCGCGCACCTATGAAGGCCGGCACGGCACACGAGGGGGTGGGTGGCCAACACCACGCCAGGCCGCCTTTGTCTCCCCAGTGTTGAAGTTTTACACACCGCACCAGGTACTCATTTGAGGCTGAGTCGACCTAGGGGAGACCCAGGACCGGTTCAGATAATCCTCACTGGGTGTTGGCCGTTGAGCGGGAATCGAACTCGGGTCGCCGGGTTTTGAAGCGCTGCATAGCGCTAACCGCTGCACCACCGCTCCCCAACACAAACAAACACACTCCACCTAGGTCATTCATTCACGACCCTTTGTCAATCCACGGCTGGATGAACGCCTCCCCACACCGTGTCCGGTCATGGGGGTTTCTTTGACCATACTTCACCGCGCTCGTCTGTGCGGGTTCAGTGAAGGTGACGGTGGTTCGTGGGGAAGATCGTGGAGGGGCTAGTCCTGTCCCTACACCGAATCGCTCGCCACTGACGTTCGCCGCGAAACTGATTGCATTGCATCCTTGCTGGGGGCAGACGAATAACTCCACCCCGAGGGAGTCACACGAAGCGCGTGAGACTCATCCTAACACGGCAAAGTTCTCAGCCGGGTAACAGCAAATCAACTCTTTTGAACGTGATCGTGATTCGTGCGATGTCTGTTTTGCTGGCCGATTTGAATCACTGCTCCCGAAGCAATAATTGAAACAAGTAAATGAATGGGTAAATAAATAAAGAGGTGGCCCAAAAGCCAGTACACGTGGGCTTATTTTATTTCTATAAACACTGGCATTTAAAAAATGATGTTGTGTAACACATTCCTGCGGAGGGAGCTGGTAGGAACGTTGGGTTGCTCGGTCAATGGCCAGGGTCAACGGCGGCGTGGTGTATTCCGCAAATATGGCCGACTGTGAGGGCGGGCACAAGCCGGCGTGAGTAGGTTAAACGTTGAGTTTTATAAGGGCACCACGGGGTGACCAGCCCCTCCCCACCCAGCCCCACCCACCCGCCACCCAGCCCAACCCTCCCCACCCAGCCCCTCCCTGCACGACGGACACAATAATCGCCTGTGGGCTGGTGTAACCAGGAGGTTCCTACCAGTATTATTTAAGTTAATGTGTTATCTATTTTCATAATTACATGTTGATCGATGTATCCTTCCTGGAGGGGTCACCTCACACCAGTTGTTTACAAGACGCGATCAGCTGACGCCAAATGAATTGAGACAAAACGGAGTGGATGGATGGTTCAAAGTGTTACAAATTGTCATCTTAAAATAATGACAATGATACTAAATCCATTTGAAAGAGAATTCGTGTATGCATTTGTAGTCACGGAAGTCACCTTGAACATTTGGTAAGATAAATGAAATAACTCTTTGTGATTTATTCAAATACAAATAATAACCCACTTTGTGTTCTGACTATTGGCACCCCCCCACCCCCTCCCCCATATCAAATTTGGCCTACTCTTCCACGCCGACCAGACGTGTTGGAATTGGTGGGAGAAGCCACACTTCACCCCCCAACCACCCCCAAAAACACGCGACCAACCCTACCGACTAAACTGCTCTGACTGGACACGAGGCGAGGGGAGGGGGTGCTTGCGGCTGTTGGTGGACTAAGAAACTCGCCCACCGTCATTTCCACCGATGCGTCACGAGATGGGAATCGAACCGATGCCCTCTTGGATCGCGAGCCCTGTGGTTACCGCTGACCGTGATAGCCGGCGTAGCAGCGCCTCTGCGTGTCTGTTTTGTTTGCATGTTCAACACAAGTACGCGTGGTTCATGCGGTACTTGAATCCTTGCAAGCGGCATCTTATTTGGTGCTTGGACATCTGAACACCTCCTGTTTTCATTGCCGGCTGTAACACCGGTAACCGTTTATCATTAGTGGTTACCGGTAAGTCAAAGAACGCAACCGTAATAATGTAATCGCTCACAGAAGGAGGTTTCTCGACGGCAATCGGCGCGATTGTGGCCGTGAGATGCGTCCGTTGGGTCCTCCCATCGTGCCTTGCACGTCACGCGACGTCACCACACAGCCTTGTCGAGACCACCAACTCAAAAGAGTAGAAATGATGGCCGTGTTATTATTCAGCGGCAGCAGCAGCAGCTGCTGCACGATGGTAAAAGTGTTTTCCGGTTTCACCCTTGCTATGAATCATCAGTGCAGCGAGGCCTTCATTTGTCTGTACGTTGATAGCACGGCTGGCTACGTACTGTGCGAAAGAAGTTCAACATCGATGCACGTGTCAATGTGCGCCGTATCGCGGGACACATACACCACACGTGGACTATTGCTGGTATGCACACACGTGTGAGTGTTCACAAAAAGATCCCCCTATCGCCTTAACAGACTGTAGGGGCAAGTGCTGTTCGCGAGCACCTATAAAGGCCGGCACGGCACAGCACACGAGGGGGTGGGTGGCCAACACCACGCCCGGCCGCCTTTGTCTCCCTAGTAGCGATGTTTACACGTCGCCCCAGCTACTCATTTGAAGCTGAGTCGACCTAGGAGAGGCCCAGAACCGGTTCAGATAATCGTCACCGGTGTTGGCCGTGAGCAGGAATCGAACCCGGGTCGCCCGGTTCGTAGTGCAACGCGCTAACCGCTCCACCACCGCTCCCCACGCATAATATATATTGACATACGTACATACTTCTGCCTAGACAATGTTGCACGAATCTTCACACGGCACCTAGAATGCGCACACGCTGCAGGACATCGGTACACGTGCCGTGCTCTCGTATCTTGGTCTTTGCAGGGCTGTTTGGGCCGTTGCCACCACCACGAACGTCTCCTTGAAGCGGTGTTGAATGTTTAATGTCCACTGAAGATCGTGGTCTTCGTCTTACCCCCCCCTCCCCCGGAACACCCCACAGTGTTACCTCCAACGCCATCCTTCACGGCCAGTGACAGTTCATCCTCCATCCTGGCCACGTGTCCCAGATATTGCGTGTGTCCTGAACTTGACCTTACCTGGTAGCCTTCAGTCATCGTCGCCTCTGGCTATTATTTCAAGGTTCAACCTTGAGAAACGAGAGCCAGGTTGTAGCCTTTCTGGCGAGGCAATAAAAAAAAAACAGGAGGCGTCATGATGTTCAAACACCAAATAAGAAACCTTTTGCAAAGAATCAAATCTTCATTAACCACACACACATCACTTGTGGTGAACATGCAAACAAACACGCTCTGGTAATTAACATATGATGCATTGTATTTGAAAACCGATTGGCCTACGGCAGAGACGGCAGCCTTCTTCATGGCATCGTCTCACCGCCGGTGTCACACCAGAGAACGACGCCACATGGCGAGCAGCACCAGCGCAATGCCACACGTGCCAGGGCATTCGTAGCTCGGGGTGAGCAGCTAAGTCATGGGACGGCTTTTTCATACTTTGATACTGACAAAAAAAAAGTCTCGTGATACATTATTTGTTTCATGCTCTCAAATCACGCGCATCTATTATTTTAAAGGAACATTCATTCTCAGGGAAGTTGTGTTTTTCAAGGGAGCAATTGTCCTTCCTGACAACTGTTTTGTTGTATATCACCCACGTGCTATGAAGAAGGGCCATTACCCAAAACGTCGCCTGTTAAGGCAACGCAGCGTTCTTGCTGTTGACGAGCGTGTTGGTTCGTTTTGTGTAAATGTGCTTCGGCAACACAGCCAACGCAGCAGCAGCACCAAATCAATTGTTCCATATCAGTTTCACGTGAGTCAAACACACACACAACGCTTCCACACACCAACGCGGAATGGGTCCCAGCAGCGACGCGCCGTGCGAGCATCTGATTGGCTGAGGATGGGGTGTTCATTTGCTTTCGTTCATGAAGAGGATTATTGAAGAGAGAGACGACGCGAGAGAGCCAATGCTCACAAAGACAAAGATCCCCCGTATAGCCTTATGAATACTTTTGGGGCAAGTGCTGTTAGCGAGTACCACCTATGAAGGCCGGCACGGCACACGAGGGGGTGGGCCGCCAGCACCTCGCCCGGCCGCCTTTGTCTCCCCCCCCTTGCGATGTTTTTTTTTACACCGCATTTGAGGCCGAGTCGGCCTAGGGGAGGCCTCGGACCGATTGAACAAAAACTCGTCACTAGGTGTTGGCCGTGAGCCCGGGAGTCGAACTCGGGTCGCCGGTTTCGTAGCGCAGCGCACGTTAAAACCGCTCCCACTGCCGTTCCCAGCAAATGCCCAACAGCCGCAACGCAACGCAATTCACGTGGCCCAGCGTGTAAAGAAGCTAGCGCAAGAGCACTCAAGAACCCCAGCAAAGACGCCGCCTTCAACACGCTCCTGCTAAACGCTTGGAAAACTGTGGAACAGCAGCCAAAGAGGCACGAGATAAGGGAGTTTGTTCTCGGAATTCGCGCTGTGTTTACACTACAGTACTCGGAAATTGACCAGGGAAAACGCGGAAACAGCGCAGGGGAAGCGAGCAAACCCGCAGATGTCAAACCGTCGACGAAGTGAACGCGGCATCGGCAGGACGCACCACGGCCGGAAGCTGAACACGTCCCACAATAACACCACGTGCGCGTGTGTGTGTGGACAACACCCAGTGACGATTGTCTGAACCGGTCCTGGGCCTCCCCTAGGTCGACTCAGCCTCAAATTACTACGTGGTGTGATGTGTGAGCATCGGCACTAAGGAGACAAAGGCTGCCGGGCGTGGTGCTGGCCACACACCCCCTCGTGTGCCGTGCCGGCCTTCAAAGGTGCTCGCTAACAGCACTTGCCCCTACAGTCGGTGAAGGCTACACGGGGGATCTTTGTTTTTGTGGCTTTCAAAGTAAAAAAAAACATATGTAACAGGCAACGTTTCAGGCAATGACCCTTCTCCATAGCACCATAGATAGGCCAGAATGGATCGTGCTCAGTGGAGGAGGACGCTGGCGGTGAAATCGCAGCCATGGAAGGCGACGTGAATGGAGGCGATCGAACGACGAGATGGATTGATCGTGGCATCGCGCGATTTGGATGGATGGATGGGGGATAGAATGGGGTTGGGGGAGAGGGGGACCCTTTAATCCAGCAGTGGATAGCAGTGAGTCACGTGTGCGCACACACGCATTCTGCAATTCCAGCCTGCAAGTGGCAACGCATTGTCATCTCCGTCCATCACAATCACGCGCATCGATAAACCGCGAGCATACAAAGTGTATCTTCTTGGTTCTTTCGGTAAAGTCACGTAGAAGGGAAGTAATAAAATAATAAAAATAAAAGATAATAAAATTAATCTCACGACGTTTCGGACACAACGCAAGCAGCCGTCCTCAGGTGAGTGAAATCAGGTCTGTCGAGGCGACAGCGTCTGAATGAAACAGCACACGTGCTTGGAGCATATATATAAGCTGGGTTGGAAGGGGGGGGGGGAAAGGGGGCGCCTTGACAAAAGAATTTGCATATCAAGAGGAATTTAGCATATTTATGGCAAATGCAGGTATGTGATTAGTACTACTTGTGTCCGTGCATTATGCAGGATTAGCAGCATCCAAGGGAGGGGATATGGGAAATGCAGGTATGTGATTAGTGCTACTTTGCCCGTGCATGATGCCCGATTAGCAGCATCACAGGGAGGGGGTATATAAAGTGTATTTTACGAAGGACGCCTGAGTTCATAGCAAGGAGCGCAATGCAATACAAACCAAAAAGCCAGAGGCTTAACAAAGTCCACAACACAGGTTTTGTTTGGATAGAACGCGTAAATAAAAATGTGTCGTTAAACCCACCACCACCCGACACAGCCAAACAGGTAGGCTTTGTCACTTGAGCAGAACGTGCCAATTCGTTACGAGTCCAGCAACACCGATAGTGTGTGGAAGAGTAAATCCGGAACAATTAAAATCTCAACAGCGAAGCAGCGGCCGTGATCTACCCACTGCTGAATGAGGCCCCTCCCAAAACCGTCGCCATCTCTCACGACACCCGCGCTGTTGACGATCCAATTGGTGCCACGCGCAAGCATCGCCCCACCGCTTGCTGCGAATTGCCCGATGATGCTGGATGCAATTACCAGCGGAACGTCACTCTACTCAAATATTGTAAATGTTGTGGTTTCACGCTTCAACACACCGGTGGGCTAAAGCAGTGAACTATTTTGTCTTTTGTCAACGTGACACTTTTTTACTGATTGGCCGTGTCGGGTGGTGGAGGGTTACGACACATTTATAAATAACGCGATCTAAACCCAAAAACGTTGATTATGAACTGCCCATAGACTCGACACGCTCCATAGACTCAACACTGCTCATAGACTCAACACTGCCCACAGACTCAACACTGCACCATAGACTCAACACTGTCCATAGACTCAACACTGCACCATAGACTCAACACTGCCCATAGACTCATCACTGCCCATCGACTTAAAACTGCCATAGACTCAACACTGCACATAGACTCAACACTGCCCATAGACTCATCACTGGCCATAGACTCAACACTGCCCATAGACTCAACACTGCACTATAGACTTAAAACTGCCATAGACTCAACACTGCCATAGACTCAACACTGCACCATAGACTCAACACTGCCCATAGACTCAACACTGCTCAAAGACTCAACATTGCCCACAGACTCAACACTGTCCATAGACTCAACACTGCCCATAGACTCAACACTGCCTCATAGACTCAACACTCCCCACAGACTCAACACTGTCCACATACTCAATACAGAGAAGAAAAACAGAAGTTTTCATTATTTAATTCCTGCTTCCAGATCAGATCATTTTCTGTAATTATTTTAAGGTTCCATAAAAAAAAAATCTAATTATCGAATGCTTTGTATGGAATGGGATTTGTATTCGTGCAAGCCTACGTGCTTCGTGCCTGTTGCACAGCGGCCTTGTTACCTCGCGGTGACAGGCACTTTAGAAGTGTAAATTGTTGTAATTATTATTGTCATCAGCAACATCATCTCAAGCGCAGTGGATGACATCACGTCCTACAGACGTCTCGATGTCAATGATGTGGCGGCAACGTCTTTGTCATCCGTTCACCAACGTTGATCGGAAAGTGACCTGCAGTTGTGCAGCTGTAAACTATTTGGGCCGTAATTGATTCAAATCAATCGGAGCGCTCACGATTCGTTCGTCGAAAAAGTAACCAGCTGTCGCCAGGGGCTGCTCAGATCTTCTCGCTCCACGAACTTCTGTCCCGTGCCTCGTCTCTACTCACATTCACTGCCCTTACATAGAGACCCATAGACTCACTTTCACTTGACCCATAGACTCACAGTACGTAGATGAACCAAGACTTACAAAGAGACCCATAGACTCCAATACTCTTACGTGATCCATAGACTTACGTAGAGACACGTAGACTCACACTTGCACGATCTTTAGAAACCAACAGACTCTCACAGAGACCCGCAGACTAACACAGAGACCCATAGACGCACATAGAGCTTTATAAACTTACATAGAGACCCATAGACTCACATGGGTTCTCCTTGTGAGTCTAAGGTTATCTAATTTCCATGGCTCTTCTAATTGTATCTCAGTTGTCTCCGTTCAACAAGAACCCAAAACCACATGGAGTCGTGACCTCCGTGACCCCAGGAATACGAGTAACCCCAGCTAAGGTTCCAACATCTACCACCCCTCCCTCCCTC
>CM025646.2:2104534-2128940 GCA_014621495.2 Entosphenus tridentatus
TGCTGCTGTTGCTGCTGCTGCTGTTGCTGTTGCTGCTGTTGCTGCTGCTGCTGCTGCGATTGTTGCGCCGCGATGTTTCAAACGAAGGTGGTGGGGGAGGGGGAGGCCTTTTTTTCCTCTTCGGCGATGGCGGCCGCGGCTTCTTCCCCTCCAATCCTCCCTAACTCCTCTCCGGGTTAGATGATTCCCAATATCCGTCTCGGTGTATTTCTCATCTCCACCCTTTGAAGCCTCTCTTCGCCTTCGTTAAAGTCGCGCGCGCGCGTGAACAAATTCGATATTCGCCGTGCACGCGCGCGCGCACGCTGCCGCTAACGAGGATCGATCGAGCGTCGCTCGGCGCGAGCTAACGACGTCGTGCGAACGCGACAGAGAGGAGACGAAACAAACAAATTAACGTGTGAACGTTTCCAAAAACGAGACGCCACAAAGCGGCGGGCGTGGGGCTATCGAGGGTGCAGGCGGTGCAACTGCGCCGGAGCCTACACGCAGAGGCGTCCTCCCCCCTCCCCCCCCTCGGATACAGCGAATCGCGGCGATCGCCCCGGGCCCCGCGCTTTGGGGGTGGGTGGGGTGCGACATGCACTTGGACGTCACGGTGTCAGATATCGTACTTCCCGTTTCGTTTGAAGTCGTTGGGGTGGTGGGGACGGGCGGGCGGGTGGGCTCACACGCACCCCCAAACCCCTTAATGGTAGCCCCGTCCACTACACGGATCTAGAGGGGTTCCGGCGCTAGAGAGGGAAAGGCGGGGGGGGAAGGAAGTGGGGGTTGCGGTGTTCGTCCCGGTGAACTCCTCGACACGAGGGCACCGCGCCAGTTCTGCGTGCGCGTCGTGACTTCCTGGAGTCGGAGCGCGGCTCTTGAGCGCACCGCCAGTCATCGTCGGACGCCGAAGGGGGAGAGAATTTTAAGTGACCCTAGAAATCCATCTCAATCCGCGCGTCCGCCTTGGACTCGAGTAATCTCTTATTTGGCCATCGATCGCCCGCGCGCGCGTGCCTGGGTGTGTGTGTGTTTCTGTGTGTGTGTGTGTGCCTGTGTGTGCGTGTCTGTGTATTGCCCTTGCAGTACACACAGACAACTCGTCATTCCCAAGGGGTTTACACCGGGTAATAGATATATATATAGAGAGAGAGAGCGTAAGGCAATTAATGTAAGCCATTATCAAGGTGCGCCTCCATCTAAAAGGGGGTCACTGGGAGAGAGATACAACGCCTCTGGTATCGCACTGAGAGTCTGGGAGAGGAAGATGTCGAATTAGGATGAACGCGCGCAGGCTAACGACGCACAGTCTCTCACGGCCAAGTAAAGCGACGCGGGGCTGGACACGTGGCTAGGAGGGTCAACGTTAGAGCAGCCACGGGAGAATGTAACGAGCGCCCAGAGGACGCTCCCCTCGGGGGAGATGGAGCGATGAAATCAGCTCGTGTGCAGGTGGTGCTCGGCGGATCATGACATCGCAGGGGGTCGTGGTAGACAGTCGTAGTAATCATGATGCTGTCGAGTTGTAACGGATGTGCCGCCACTGCACAGCGCTCGCTCATCTCTCTCGTACAGAGAGAGGGAGGACGACTCAGAGAGAGAGAAGACGACTCAGAGAGAGAGAGAGGGGACGACTCAGAGAGAGAGAGAGGGGACGACTCAGAGAGAGAGAGGGGACGACTCAGAGAGAGAGAGAGAACGACTCAGAGAGATAGAGGGGACGACTCGGAGAGAGAAGGTGGACGACTCAAAGATAGAGAGAGAGAGAGAGAGGATGACTCAGAGAGAGAGATTCCTACTCAGAGAGGTAGAGGACGACTCAAACACGCGTGGAGGAACTACGGATGAGCGGGAGTGCGGCAGCAGCAGCAACGAGGCAGTGAACCAGCGCCAACTTTTACCCAAGCTCTGCAGTCCTCTACAGATGATGACGTTTCCAGCCAATCAATGAGTGTTTACTTGCGGGAGGAAACCGGAGCACCCGGAGAAAACCCACGCGCGCGAGGGAGCAACGCTCTATCCCACACAGATGAAACTGATGGAGTCCACATTTTACGTACCTCATTCTCCTCGCGAGTACGGCTCCTCCTCGTCGTGCCACGGGAATAGAGTTCCACGGCGCATCTGTGTGTGATCCACCAACCCCTCGCTGCCGCTGCTTCCACAGTGCTGGGTTACAGGCAGGCACGTGCACGAGGCACCACTGGTGGTGGCTTCGGGAGGTGTTAATTCCAGCAGTGGATTGACCATGGTTGCTGCTACCGGCGATGATGACGGTGCTTCATGTTGTTCGTCTGGTAAAACACAAATCCATATCAAACTAATCATGGTTAAAATTAACCCGTAAAAACAAAGTTTTTCACTATAAATCCTTTATATGCGTGGCGGCTAGAGTCCTCTCGTCCTCTGGCTTGAGATGGCTGCCACCAATGGGTCAGATGATTGCATGCCAGCATTAAGCAATTGATAATTAAATATAATATTTTTGTCCTAAAAAGTGTAAAGTTTTGGAAAAAAATTTCACGAGCATTAATTGTCACGCACAACGAGTCTGTGTGCAAAATGTCAGCTCGATTGGATCACGGGAAGTGGGTTAAAAAACGAACGAAAGATTTGCACGGTCGTAAGCAAGCAAGCAAGCGCGCAAGTGAACTTAATATAAAGGATTTAAAAATAAAATAAAACCCCTTAACCGTTGGTTAAGCGTGAGATAAGTCGTAGTTATGGAGGGGCAGGGGGGTAATGAGTCGGGAGAGATCCCAATTCCCCGCGTGATAAATCCACGGGAAATCACCGCTGATCGATATTCGGTGGTTAGGGGTCAGCCGTGTTTACGATGGGTTCAACCGGCAAATGGAATGAGGCTGCTGCTGATCAAACTCCACAAGTGAACGAGGGGCCCAGACCGACACTGAATTATTTTATTTTGTTTTACCAAGTAAAGCTTCACCACTGAGCGATACAGCTCCTCTATAGAAGCGGCCCTGGCTATCACAAATGATAGCCCCACGAAGAGGCTCATCGTGCGGAAATGTATAGCAGCAAAGTGATCAAAACGCGTGCCGTTGATTCTTAACGAGACACTCAAATTCCAAATCTATAGGCGTCAGGGTTGGGATCGAACCGACGGACCTCTTGTACACCAGGCGCGGTATTTCCTGGGCTGGGGAGAAATGTGAGGTTCCTTCGACAGCAGCAGCAGCAGCATGAAAATCATCGTTTATTATTTAGACCACGTCTCCCACGCTGTGCCAACCATGGATATGGTTCCTGTCAACTTCGCTCCTTGATTCCTTTACGGGTGAAAAGGACTCGGTCTCTAGCAACCACCTACTGTTTCGTTTCATCCACCACCCTGTGTTCACCCACCACGACGAGCAACACCGCAAGCCACAACAACGCACTCACCCACTCTCACCTGCTCGCACATCCGTCTACTTATAGACCCACTCCTCGACTCACCGGGCCACCCACTCGCCCCACCAGATCACTCGCTCACACACTCAACCACCCACTCACCCACCACATCACTCACGCACTCGCTCACTCACCCACCCACCACATCACTCGCGCACTCACTCACCCACTCACCACTCTGCAGGTCACAACACTCCTCCGTCTGCTCACCGCTCCACTTCGCAATTCCACTACAATCGTTCGTCAACCCTCCCCACCTCGTTCAATGCGAGAAACGAGTTGCACTCTAGTATATTGCAATGTTTGACGGCGCCGTTTGTTGCCGGACGCTCGGCATTGTCAACGACTGTTGCGCCTGTGCTCAGGTGGCCGTGTAGAGCTACACAGATTAACAAAGATTCATAAATTTTGATTTAAAGCTTTCGTGACTGCAGGGATTCATATTCTTGGTTCTTTCGGTAAAGTCACGTAGAAGGGAAATAAGAAAATAATACAAATATAATATTTTATTACTTCCCTTCTACGTGACTTTACCGAAAGTCACGCGCGCACTCGTCACGCACACCTCACGCTGCAGAGCCGCACATCCGATTGGCACCGCTGGCTACGTTACGGTGCGAAATAAGTTCAACGTACATACATAGAGGACAGGGGGAGAACATGGAAGTTCCACACAACCTCACACATACTCACTCGCTCGCATGCTCACACTCCGCCGAGCAGGGGAAGAAGATGCAAACTCCAACAACAACCGCCGTTCGCCACTAAGTGGCGATGACGTCACCACGACGCTTGTGCCAGGCCATGTGCACCTTGAGGCCACGTGAAGTGTCGAAAGCCCGATGGCAGGAGGTCACGGGGCAGACCCAGGTGCCACGGGTCGACTGAATGAGATGACCGAGACGACTGCCTGATGCACCACCTGTGCCCCCTACTGTGCCAACTTGCTATGCTTTAGCCACCCGGCGCTCCGCTCGTTATTGTGAGCGTCGCTCCTCCGCCCTCCGTTGTTGTTGGAGGGCGACTGCCTCCAACTGCCCAGCAGCGTCTTTCACGAGCCTCCTAAAGAGGATGCAAACTCCACACACGCACATACGCGACTGCAGACCATGGGCAAAACGATTGTAAACATCGCCACTCGGGAGACGAAGGCGGCCGGGCGTGGTGCTGGCCACCCACCCCATCGTGTGCCCTGCCGGCCTTCATAGGTGCCACTCGTTAACAGCACTTGCCTCCTACAGTCCGTCAAGGCTACACGGGAAACATTTGACTTTGTTTCGTAATGATCGATCGATGAACGCAAGCGAAGACGTGAACAGCTCATCTGGGGACTTTTGACAATGATACAAAAACAATCTTGATTTGAACCGGTAAAGTAACGTAGGTATAAATATAATTTAATAAATCACGATGTTTCGGGCGCAACACAAGCGTCCATCGTCAGGTGGGAAAGCGCTTTATTTTATTTCTTTCCGAAAGAACCAAAGAGTTTGGATACTAAAGCAGTCGCAAGAACGCCACTGAATTCTCTCTCGAGTAAGTTTCCACCGCGCAAAATAAGCCCATGGAAATGTACTCGACGGCTCCACGCCTTCGCCCGTGCGGTCTCACGCATCAGTTCGTCGAATTGTAACTATTTGTTCTGTTTCGCGATGATTTATCAATATTTATCCAGTTCCCGCCTTATTAAACAAAACCACACCCCAGCGAGATTATTGCACGGGTGGGCCCCCTATTCGGAGTAGGAGGCAACGCCGTCTGTTGCAAGTCCCTGGAACCGCGAACGAACAAGGACCCCCCCCCCATCACACCTCCTACCACAGCTTGGTGTTATCGCGTGGCGCAACTGTGGCTAGGCAGACCAATGCGTCGAGTGGAGTGGCTGGCGGGTCTCTTGCTCCCTCTCTCTCGCGCTCTCTCGCTCGCTCGCTTGCTGCCACTCCGTTATCGCATCCTCGTAGGCTTGACGCTTGGACGGCAACGCAGACGGTTCAAGGCTCGTTGGCCGACAAAGCTCTCGACGCGTTGATCGAGATTGTCCGTTTCGTCTCGAAGCACTTCGACCGCTCAGACCTTTGACGGCCGCGTGACCACCCCACCCTCACCCCGCAGGTACCGAGTCCTATCTACGGCGGTGTTTGCAGTGCTTCACGCCACGCTGCCGTCTTTGTAAGTACGCAGAGTTGTTTGCGAGTGTCCACAGTGACGCGATGGTCATCTTCGGTGAAAACCGCGTGCGTGACCTTACAAGGAAACGTACATAGTCCGGCGACGTTTCGGGCATTAGCCCTTTTTGTCCTTACCCCGCAACTCCGATTAGCACGATTGGCTACGTACGGTGCGAAAGAAATTCAACACACATGCATCTAAAATAGTTGGAGTTGCAAGGCTCTTTTTTCTTCTCAGGAGCACAGCGTGACATGTGCTATGAAGAAGGGCTGGTGCCCGAAACGTCGCCCGTTATATACGTTTTGTTCCCCTTTAATGTCACACCCACAGCGTCATTATTGACCAATGTATTTTGTCGTTACTCTTAGTTTTTTTCGGTGAAGTCACGAAGGTGAAAATAAATAATAAAAATAATAGAAATAATAATAGAAATAAACATTTGATTTCTATTATTATTTCTATTATTATTAGATTATTTTTATTATTTATTTTCACCTACGTGACTTTACCGAAAAAACCCAAAAGTATGAATCCTTGCAGTCACGAAAGCTTCAAATCTAGAATCATTTTGTCGTTGTTAATCGTGATTTGTGCACCGCTACCAAACGCAGCAGTAGCAGTAACATGGCCAACGCGCATGTGTTTAAAACCGCAGCAGAGGGCTGCAAGGTCAGATTCAGGGCGGCCCCAGGTCATCGACGGGGTTATTCCGCCTCCGAACCGATTGCGGACGCCAACTCGGACGCTGAGCGCCGCAAAAACGTCGTTCGGTGTTAGCAGTGAATCGTAAAAGAAAAAATAGCGCCTCCACCCCCTTCCACGCACGTCATTGGACACTTATGAGATGCGGTACGAACTCAGTATGGGGAATATCATTGACCCGTACGCCTTGCTTAATTATGAGCCGTGGACAAAGGAACACGCCACCTGTTATATAAGGCAACACGCGCGCGCCTTATTTACATTTTATCCGTGGTGCTTTGCTACCACCAAATGCCAACGCTAATCTACGATTAGCACGATTGGCCTACGTGCGTTCAACATACGTACACACGGCCATCGCTTATGCAACGTGTTGTATATCCACAGCTAACCTATCAATCAATCCACTGTTGGCAAAGCTTATCCGCTTTGAAATGTGGTGTCCAATGTGTTTACTTAATCTACGCCACCATCGCTGGTAAATATGAGTTGTTGAAGTTGGGATATTAGAGAGAGGAAGGAAGGGGGGGGACAAGAAAAATCTAAGTTACTGTAAAATGCCACGTGTTGGCAGAATGGGAAATGAGGGTGTAAAATAATAAGTTACGTAACATAGAGTGGACGATTGGGAAAGAAAGTGTGTGTTGAAATCTGGAGATGGCATGATTATGTATGGGCCGCTTCACACTGGTGAGAGCAGGTGCCTTCTGCAGGTTCCTTCGAAAGCAACTAGATTAAAGACACGTCTTCTGGAAGACGAATGTCTCGTTTTGGACGATACGACCCATTTTCCGACTGTCGTATTTATAATTCAGCGAACGAAAATGTCCCTTATTAGGTGGAGAATACGGTAAAATGAGAACGACTTTAGTTACTTTTCATATTCACGCCACTTGTTGCACTCGGCGATTATGTTTAAGGGTTGGAAATGCTCCGGTTTTGTGGCTACGCGCATGGCGTGTGACAAATGTATGTTGAACTTCTTTCGCACCATACGTAGCCAACCGTTGCTAATCGCAAGTAGGGGGGGTGGGATGGACAACAACTTAGTCCTCATCACACGCAGCTCCCACAGTGCAGTCTGTGACATCGATCACTCACTGATATTCAGCAAGGTCAGACTGAGCCCCACAAAGATACACCACCTCAAACAAAAGCACGACCCACGCATCAACTGTGCCAAGACCTCCCTCCCAGAGCTCATTCAACCATTCCAACACGGCCTTGAGCAGCCTCTGCACGACACACCGGATGGAAGCGTGGAGACAAAGTGGACATACATCAGAGATGCCATCTTCAATGCAGCCATCAATACCTTCGGCAAGTAAACAAGGCAGAACACGGACTCCTTTGAGGAACACCTGGCTGTATTGGAACCGATCCTCCAGACCAAGCGCATGGTGCTCCTTAAGTACAAGTAAGCCCCAAGTACAGGATCATTAAGGACTCTGAAAGCTGCCCACAGTGCAGCTCAAACGACCACCAGACGCTCTGCCAACAAATACTGGCTGAACCTCAGCAGTCGGATCCAACTCGCCTATAACCGTGCCATGTATGAAGGCATCAAGAGAGCCTTTGGTCCAAACATCAGAAGGACTGCCCCCCTGAAATCCAGCACAGGGGCCACCATCACTGATTCGCAAGAGCAAATGGCCAGGTGGGTAGAGCAGTACTCAGGACTCTACTCACGAGACAACGGTGTGTCAGAAGCTGCCCTTGCTGCTGTAAAGCCCCTACCAACCATACACGAACTGGACAATGTTCCAACCTTGAAGGAACTTGACAACGCCATCAACTCACTAGCCAGTGGCAAGTCCCTGGGACAGGACGACATCACACCTGAGGTACTGAAATATGCGAAACCCACCATCCTAACGAAACTCCACGAACTTATCTGCCAGTGCTGGGAAGAAGGAGCAGTGCCTCAAGACATGAGAGACTCCAACATCATCACCCTATACAAAAACAAGGATGACCATAGGGACTGAAATTACTGCATCTCCCTGCTGAGCATCGTGGGGAAAACCTTTGCCCGTATTGAGAGGACGTATCCTGAGGCACAGTGTGGCTTCAGAGCAGGAAGGTCCACCATTGACATGCTGTTCTCTTTGCATCAGCTACAGGAGAAATGTTGCGAACAGAGAATGCCCCTGTACTTCGCATTTATTCATGTAACAAAGGCCTTTGACCTCGTCAGCAGGGATGGCCTCTTCAAACTCCTGGAAGTGATCGGCTGCCCACCGAAGCTGCTGGCAGTCATCACCTCTTTCCATGACAACATGCAAGGAGCAATACAGCACAGTGGCACCACCTCATAGTGAATTCCTATACTCAGCGGTGTAAAGCAGGGCAGCGTGCTTGCCCCAACACTCTTTGCCATATTTTTCTCACTTATGCTCACACATGCCTTTGGGAAAGCAGAAGAGGGAGTATTTCTTCTCTCAAGATCTGATGGCAAACTCTTCAACCTTGGCCACCTCAGATTCAAAACAAAAGTCCTCATCAAAGAATTTCTATTCGCTGATGTTGCCACGCTGACAGCTCACACAGAACAAGGTCTGCAGACACTCATCGACCACCTTGCCAATGCCTGCAACAACTTTGGCCTGACAATCAGTCTGCAAAAGACCAATGTCATGGGCCAGGATGTCAGAGACACCCCTTCCATAAACATTGGCAGCTGTTCAGAAGTTCACCTACTTGGGTTCCACCATCACCTGCAATTTGTCCCTTGTCACAGAGATTGGCAAGTGCATTGGGAAGGCGTCTACAGCTATGTTCAGGTTGGCCAAAAGAGTGTGGGAGAACACATCCCTAACGCTCAACACAAAAGTACTGGCGTACTGGGCATGCGTCCTGGGAGGATCGCATCTTCAACACCTCAGTCCTCAACATGGCCAACATTCCCAGCATGTACTCTCTATTCAGTCAAAGGCACCTAAGATGGCCTGGACATGTGTTCCGCATGCAAGATATCAAAATACCCAAGGATGTCTTGTACAGCGAGCTGGCATCAGGCACACGATCGACCGGTCGCCCAGTCCTGCTACGTCAAGAAAAAGAAACAAACCCCGCTGTAGCTGCCACCGCATTCACTTGCAATTGCTGTGGCAAGGATTGCCATTCACGGATTCGCCTACTAAGTCATTCTAGGCGCTGCAAAGCCCACAGCTGACTTCGTAAGGCACAAAATAATTGTCTCTCGAGAAGCACAGGCCTATTCAGTTTGTGTGTAGGAGGGGGGGGGGCATTCCAGTGTTGGCAATGTGATTTTTCCCAGGCGTCAGAGAAAAACTAAACTAAATAAACGGACCAATAAAAGAAAGAGAAAAACCCCAAGGCCGTTGGCATGCAGGGCATCTAGAGATCACATTTGGCAAAACCAGCAAAAACCTTCAAATGTAGGCAGGCATAAAGCTGTACGAAGCCCCGTGGTGACCTGCGGGTATGGCTGGATTAACTCATAAAGAGCGCTCTTTCATATCCTACCTATAAACGCCATTTTTTTCTGTCTGTGCGTGCGTGTATGTGCATGTGCCTTCCTTGTAACGCTTTTGTTTGACAAGCTATTTTGTTAATGTCTTAATAAAGTACACAGATACAACAAACTAAGGCCCCGGATGAACACTTGGTATTTGTTTTTGCCCTTGCCCCAATCTAATCTAAGAAAATCACACTGTCTAACAATGTAGGCTGATCGTAATGATGACCATTGAGCGCATCTGCGCATGCGTGGAACGCTCACTCGCGGATGCCCCTAGCAACGCAAACAAAGTTGATGAGCGACTAGGACGGGAGGGAGGTCCTCTTGCGTCAAAGACTTGGTCATTATGTTTGCAAAAAAAAACAATGCCAAAAAGGAAAAAAAATCAAGCCTCTCCAGGACAATTACAAACACAAAGATAATTTAACTGTGTCAAGCAAAATAAAAAAGTGGAGGAGTAGCGGCTGTCTCAATGGCAAACAATCAATGAAGGCAGCACGGGCTGAGGAAACTACAGAGCAGACAGCATTGAAACAAGCCAGAAACTGGACAGTTACTGCTGCAGAAGAACAGGCTGAGGGAAATTCTGAACAGTGTAATGTCCTCTTCCTCCCCCACCCAAATGTGTGCAGTTACTACTATAGAGTCAGTAGATACTACTATAGAGTCAGTATATACCACTATAGAGTCAGTAGATACTACTGTAGAGTCAGTAGATACTACTGTAGAGTCAGTAGATACTACTATAGAGTCAGTAAATACCACTATAGAGTCAGTAGATACTACTATAGAGTCAGTAGATACTACTATAGAGTCAGTAAATACCACTATAAAGTCAGTAGATACCACTATAGAGTCAGTAGATACCACTATAGAGTCAGTAGATACTACTGTAGAGTCAGTTCATCCTATTGCCTCTATTGTATGTACTGCATAGTGTGTAGGTATATATGCCTACAAAATACAACTAAAGTGGGTGTGGGGTGGGGGTTAAAACATTTTTGTAGGGGGGGTTGACAATTTTTTGAAACCTTTTAGATCAACTTTTTACCCCTCACTCTCTATAACTTTTTGATTCAGGACTTCTGAAAGGCTCTTTTAATTTTGTTAGTATTTCTTAGGAAAAGACAAGTTTTAAAAAATCCATATATTTTTCCCTGGGCAGAGCCGGGTGCTTCCTGCAATTGTAACTGCAAAAAAAAAACAAGCCACCAACGACTGCTAACCATCAGTGAAACATAGTGAAATTGTATTTTGTGGTAGAAAAAAAGGTGGTGTCTGCTGGGATTTACGGTTTTGTTCAGTTTATTGCCCTTCCCCCGTACCTCCAATTAGCACGGTTGGCTATGTACGGTGCGAAAGAAGTTCAACATACATACACATGCACGAGATAAACTGCAGGGAGGGAGGGAGAGGAGACATGTGGTTGTTTTTTCCGTTGAGGGTTCAGCACCACGTGGCTTCCCAAGGGGGTCCCGCCTACGGTGAGTCCTCGTTTAACGCGGTAGATGCGTTCCTGAAAAATCAGGAACGTGTTCCCGCATTACAACGGCGCAAATTCCGCGTCATAATGTCGCGTGTTCCTCGTTATAACAGCAGCGCGTTATAACGGCAGCACGTTCACCACGTTATAACAGCAGCGCATGTTTCGCATCGTGTGAAAACTTGTCCCTGCCGGTAGAGCCGCGATTGTCGTGAAAAGCGCATTGCAAGCGCGGACACGGCACCCCGAGCGAGAAGTTAAAAAAGGGCCTTATTAATCTCGTCCCACCTGATGACGATTGCTTGTGTTGCGATCGAAACGTCGTGATCTATTCGTTTTCTACCAACGTGACTTTACCGAAAGAACCAAAGAGTATGGACCATATTCCCAAATATGCCTTGAGCCGGCCTCGTCGCTCGTGCGTCAAGTGCAACCCGCTCGAGGCCAGTGTGGGTGATTCATACAAAGACAAAGATCCATCCCCCCCTCCGCCTCCCGTATAGCCTGTTAAAGACTTTTGGGGCAAATGCCGTTCGCGAGTAGCAACCTATGAAGGCCGGCACGGCGCGCGAAGGGGTGGGTAGCAAGCATCACGCCCGGTCGCCTTTGCCTCCCATTTTGCGATGATTTACGCACCACACCAGGTACTCATTTGTGGCTGAGTCGACCTAGGGGAGGTCCAGGACCGGTTCAGATTATTGTCACTGGTGGCCGTGAGCAGCAATCGAACTCCGGTCATCGGGCTCATGGGGCACACGTGCACTGTACTTCTCCATTTCAATTTTAATCATGAAAAACGTAAAGTATTTTTAGTTTTCTTTTCACAACAGGAAGATATGTCAAAGTGAATTCCATTTATTCCGCTTTTCTCTAACACACACACGTGGGCAGCAACGCAGGGTCTGTCTCCGATGCGTGTCGTTCGGAACGATGTCTGACGTTTCGCTCCCACGTGCAATGACCTACCTTAGGTGCAGCGCGCGGCGCAGCCCGACAGCACATCGTTGAACTATGCACGTATGTTGAACTTCTTACGCACCGTACCTAGCCAGCCGTGCTAATCGGAGGTGCGGTGTGGGGGTGCGAGGCGGTGCACCTCAATCGCGAAAAAACCTGTGCGGCTGTGTAAAATCAGCCTCCTCCATGAGTGCGTGTGAGGGCCGTTGCCTCCCCCCACCTCCCTCCCCACCACCCTTCCCCGAACACTTCAACGCTGAGTGGGCCCTCAAAGGCAGCATTCCAATGCGCCGTTGACAATCGTGGTCGCACTCGAGGGAGGGCCGCATGGGCGATTGGCACCACCGGCGTTTGCAAATCACCGCAGCGAGTGCCAATAGAAAGAAACCCCATCGGTGCGTTGCCTCCGGCGCCGTGCTCACCACTGGCCAATCCCCTCCCTTCCCCTCTCCCTCCTCCCACGTGTACGTACAATTACCTGCACGGCGAGTAGCAAAGGTGACGAGTGAGCGAGGGAAATAGTTCAAGGTCGCGTGTTCAATATTTGCTTCGTAAAGATGCACATGGGTTCCGACGTGGTTTGCGCTCGCTCTCTGGCGCGACACGGTCGTCGGAACTTTTGAGCCGAAACGATGTTGCGAAAGGCGTTTTTTCTATTCTCGTGTTTTTTTAGTTTTGTTCTCTTTCGTTTGTTGGCGTGTGGTCGCGCGACAAACATCGACGAAGAGAGAGCGTCCTCGCTGGCACGAAAGCGTTGCTTGCGTAACCAGGGGGGCGTTACGCGCGGCGCAATTTGCGCCCTTGAAGTGTTTTTTTTTCTTTCTCAAGCAACGAACTTGTTGCAAAATGCCCAAGCGGCGCAAGAGGTTTGACCCAGTGCCGAGCCAGCAGTTTTCTCGTTATAAACTTGGCGGATAGTACGGAAGAGACCCTTCACAGATCTCCCTCCCTTCGGGTAAATATATAAAAAGTCAGGGGTTTGTTTAATTTATTTTCTTTCGACATGACTTTACCGAAATAACCAAAGAGTTCATTTAACAATTCACCTTTTGCAAGACACAAGAAGGGACCACCGTTTCATGGCAATGCCCCTTCTTCATAGCACAAGAAGGGGCATTGCCCGAAACGTCGGTGATATATGTTTTATTTAATTTTAAGGTCACGCAGTGCGTTGAGTTACGCTGTGGTATGATCACATTAATTGCGTAACACGAACGGTACTTATACTACGCCCGTTACAGAGTATGTCTGTTACTCAACAGATGCTACTAATCCAGCAACTATGCCCATGCCAATTTAAAAGAAAATTAAACTTGTCAATCGGAAAACATGTTGTAAATGTATATGACTTGCATCAGGCCCACGTGGTGTTTAGTGCAATTTCCTAACTCGTATGAATTATCTCTCTCTCTGGTCTCTCTTGATGTGCTACGTGGCGGAGGACTTTTACCAAAAACGTCGCCGATTTTTTTTCTCTTTCAAGGCCACGAGGTTCTGTTGACGAGTGTGTTTATTATTATTATCATTAATTGTCCATTTTAAAGGTGTTTTTTTTCTCGGGTTAGATCGCGCAAATATAATTGTGTCGTTAAACCCACCACCACCAGCACGGCCAATTAGTAAGGTTTGTCACGTCAACAAAACGTACCCAATTAATTACCAGTTCAGCACACCGGTGTGTTGGAGAGTAAACCCACAACATTGACAATTCGAGTACGACGTTTCGCCAGTAGTAATCACAACCAGCATAATCAGGTGACGGCCGCAGTTATTGTTATCAATTGTGAATGTACACCACCGCCAACGCAGCAGCAGCATTACCAGATTAACTTCTCTAACTCATATCTATGGGATTTTTTGTTATTCCCCCTCCCAGCAACATTACGCTTATCAATGCCCCCATTGTTCCATTTTCCTTTGTGTTCGTTCGCCCTTCGTTCACTGCCCCAGCAACTCACTGGTGGTGAGCGACGCGGTCACGAAGGAGGTCGCTCAGGCGTAGCCCAATCCGTTTGGAGGACAATAAACAGCATTTTAAAAAATTGGCAAAGGAATTGAGGTTGAAATTGGGATTCTATTTTCGGGACAGATCTCGCTTCTCTAAGTCAATTAAGAAGGATCTTGTGCAAGGTAAAACATTTTTTAATCTGTATTGGATTATGGTGACATTATTTATATGCGAGCAGCTGCCAGTAGTACCGTTAATGTGCTGGACACAGTATACAATGGAGCACTTTGGTTCATTACTAATGCAAGGTTACTCACTCAACATTGCGAATTATATAACATGGTCAGAAGGCTCAAACACTGCTATTTGTGTGTACGGCAGTACTTACATATCTTAGTCCACAGCTAACAAAAGCATCACAACCATACAGCCTTCGTTCTGAGCCAGTGCTCTCTCTAACAGTTCATATGTCAAGGGCTAACACGGGGAAACAATTCATTTTCCTATCATGTCTTTGGCCCTGGAATGAATTACGAAATATTTTTTAAACTGGAATCGCTGTCTGCTGTCAAATACAATGTCATTGGCCATTGTCATTGTTTTCAATGTTTTGTATTGTACTATTCCGTATTGTGTGTCTATGTATGTGCGTGGTGATTTATTTTTGCTGACTTCTTACCAGGCCCCCCCCCCCCCGGAAAAATATTTTTTTTTTTCTTTAACATCAAGGGTTTTTTTTTTACCCGCTTCAACAAAAGTGAAATAAATCGAATAAATAAAAACACATTCCTGTGGAGGGAGCCGGTAGGAACGTTGGGTTGCTCCGTCAATGGCCAGGGTCAACGGCGGCGTGGTGTATTCCGCAAATATGGCCGACTGTGAGGGCGGGCACAAGCCGGCGTGAGTAGGTTAAACGTTGAGTTTTATAAGGGCACCACGGGGTGACCAGCCCCTCCCCACCCAGCCCCACCCCTCCCACCCCCCACCCAGCCCCACCCTCCCCACCCAGCCCCTCCCCACCCTCCCCTCCCCACCCAGCCCCTCCCCATCCTCCCCACCCAGCCCCTCCCCATCCTCCCCTCTCCACCCAGCCCCACCCCTCCCATTTTTGAATGCACGACGGACGGACGGACACAATAATCCCCTGTGGGCTGGTGGAACCAGGTGGTTCCTACCAGTATAATTTGTGCATGCACTATCAGCGCAGGCGCGCTCACTCGCTCGCGTGCACGCATTGCATCGGGGGTGATGCGTGCCGAGCGCCGTTGTCGACGTACGGTGCGAAAGAAGTCGAACGCGCACAACGCGCACAGCCCCTGCGTCGTCGTCGACAAAGGGTGAAGCGTGGTTATACATTTTTGTTCCGTCCGTGTGTTTGGTCGTCATTCTTGAGCACGAAGCAAAGTTCGAACGTGGGTTGTGGATAAAATAATAATCAGAGGCGGTTGCGGGCGAAGGGGGTGGGATAATTTAGCGGCGCTTCAACCCGTCAACCTCCTCCAGCCCAATCCACTTATTCCATTGTGCGATGTGATTAATATGTAATGTCAAGTTTCAATTAAGCCTAAGCGCTGGGTTGTCGTGACCTTTATAGAGTATCTTGCTATTAAAAATATATATGTATTATAACCCGCCACCCCGCCCCCATCGTGATCTGTCAAGCAGATGCATGGCATGGGCACGTGTGAAATGAATCGCAGGGCCTCGCTTAACATGCAAATTGGATGCCTATTAAATTCTTGTTTTTTGTTGTTGTTGTTGTTGCTATGAGCCTTCTGATATTCTCTGTTTGCTTTGTACCATGTAGGTTTCGTTGTTTTGTAGATGCTCATTCATGTACACGCACCGGAAGCAAACTAAAATGTGTACGGTGCTTTTGAAAATCCACTGCTGGATGAAGGCCTTTCGCACAATGCGTCGGTCTTGTTGGGTCGTGGCCGGGAATCAAACTCAGGTGTCCACGTGTATGGAGCAGCACAACCACCACAGTCGTACTGCTCATCATTAGCTTGATGGCAAAGCCTTTGATGTATTTTTTGTTATCAACTATGGGTCTACCAATTTATGTATTTATGTTGTTCTGTTCCACGTGACCGCCTGTTCCTCCGTTCCTCCAGCCAGCCAGCTAGCCAGCGAGCAAACTCTTTTTTTCAACACCGTGTAACATGATCGTATGAGTATGATGGTGTGAGCACGATTATATGATGGTACGGTAGCGGGCGACGTCATCGCATTTGACCGCGCACCAGGAGTTTATTCCAGGCAGGAATCCAGCAAGCAAATCTTCCACCGCCCCCCCCCCCCCTCTAATATAGTTAGATTTGAATCCCTCGAAGAGATAATTCCACTTGTGGCCACGCAGCAGTACAGAGGAGTGTCCTCAATGGGTACACGAACCACAGGCAGTGGATCAGCTGGCAGTGTGTGGCGGGGAGTAAAGCGTGAGTGGATCTCACCTCTTCCGCGACGTCTGGGCTAGTGTGGAAGAAGAGGAAGACACCGACCCTCCAGGGCCGTGGCTCTACGTAGACCCCCCCCCCCCCCCCGGGGGCACGTGAAGTGAAAAATAAACGCGTGAAATAATATGGTACGTGAGAGTCATTGGTGAATAATCGTGTCGTACGAGTCTGCAAATATACAATAACTCCGGTTAAATGTAAGTTCCTATGGTAACCTAGAATGACATCAAAGACCTTTCCAAACTCATTGGCAGTAAACAATGTTGGTTTCCAAGGGGGGAGGGTGAGAGCGGAGATTTCTCGGTTGAGACGGGGGCCAAATAAAAGTTTGAGAACCACAGCTCTGGAGGGAGCCCTCCCAGAGCTTCCCCCACCCCCATCCCCTCGCCAGTGACTGCAGTGGCGTGCGCGAGTCATTGCGGGGCTGCGCCTTTGCTTGTTTCGCTCCGGGTTGCGAGTTTCGCCAGAGTCCCCGTGGCTCGCCTTCGCAGGAGGATGCCCTGTCAAGTTGTCGTCGTCGTGAGACGGACTGATTTCTCCGTTGTGATAACGTTTTTTAATTATTTCGTGTCTTTTTGTTGTTTTCGTCCCATCAGTTTTGTTTTAACGAGAGCTTTCATTGGCTTGGTAGTCGCTATAAATAGGATTTGGCCCTTTTATATATATAATTAGCGTACAGCGTTATTGGGATGCAATTACCATGAATGACGCTGTATAAAATTATATTATTATGAGTGTTACGTACATTGCAATCAGCTAATTTGCGGTGTAATTATTATTTTTATTATTATTTGGACCGCGACTTCGGCAACACAACAGCGGCGTCGGCGGCCTCCTCTTGCGAATGCCATCACGGGAACGTTTAACGTCCCCACTTGGTGAAGCAAACGGGCGGTATTAACCAGGACGGCCTGTCGGAAATATCGATTCGAACCGGGATCCTCTGCAACGAGATTGTTGTTCACACGGCCGCTTAGCGCAGTGGTTCTTAGCCTTGACTGCAGCCTTGCACACCTTTTGATGCTCAATCGTTTACCAAAACAATTGCACGAATTACTCTTTGGTTCTTTCGGTAAAAATCACGTAAAAATGAATAAAAATAAATAATAGAATACAACTTCGATTGCAACACAAGTAACCGTCATCAGGTGTGAATGAATGAGAAATCAAAGCTCGTAAACTTAGAAATGTAATGCAATGCAACACAGAGAGTCGACTAACAAAATAGTTAACACTGTACCTGGTTGATTACGTCATACCATAGATTGCTAAATTTGAGAGAGAGACAATAAATTAAAATACAATTGTAAATTTCATTATTTAATGTATTATTTCTTTCTACGTGACTTTACCGAAAGAACCAAAGAGTAATTCCTGCGGTCACGAAAGCTTCTTATCAAGTTCAAATGTACGAAGTTAATTAACGCATTTGCGTTTGATGAAACAAAGTAAGTTGGACTCACGTGCCCCGTGCTTCAATTGCGCTTTCGAGGATTTACCTTCGAACAAAACACCTGGCCATGTCTCGCACCACCTGAGAGGGCATCTCGCACTCCCAGGGGGGTGAGTGCACCCCCCTCAGGCCCCCCAGGCCTTCGAGGTTACTCATTGAATACTTTTTTTGCTGCGCGAAAAAAAAAACGCAAGAAACCGATTTGCAGACATACGAACGGACACAATGGAAAAGCAATTACAGGATGGGATTTCAAGGCACGCTGCGGGAAAAAAAGAATGTAATTGTGCGGAAATAATTCGTGCAGCATGGTGGCGGGGAGGGCGGGGGCGTTTGAGAGCTTTTGAAAAAAAATATTTGAAAAAAAATCAATGGATTGTTTTTAGCATCAAACGGGCAGCGTTCTACAGATATGGACACTGGGTATATCACGGTAACGGCCAGTGGAATCAGTGGGCAATATTTTAATTGTATATTTTTAACACATTTTATTCGCGGGTTATATTTTTCCCGTACGTTGAAACGTTTCACGAGGGCTGAAAAGAATGTTTGATTACATTTTTATATTATTATTATTATTATTAATTATAATCTTTATTTTATAAACATGTTCACATGTCTACCCCCCTTGTAAAAAAGACACGTATCTCCATATATGTTCTGGTATAGATGAGCAAGTTAAAATAACGAATTTTATATGAAAATAAATGTACAGATGTTTGTTAATCCACTTCTGGACGAACGATTCCAGCATTAAACAATTAGTATGTGAAATATGATTCGGCAAAAAAAACAGCGAACTTTGGGCGGGAGGTGTGTGCATCATCGTGAGAGATGGTCGATTACAGAGACCGGTCATTGCATACAAACCCTCAGTGTGACGCCCAAGGCTCAATGGAGGGAGGTCAGAACGTGCTTTATTTGTTTCACACGTTTGCGTGGTTTTTTTTTCTTCCCGCGTTTAAAGTTTGTCATCGAAATCATAAAATCTTAAAGGAGATGTACAGCTCGGGTAAGGTTCCCGATAAATCCCGAGCTGCCTCTTGAAACAAAGTTGATGAGTGCATTACAGCATTAACCTGTTGCTCAATCACTGGCACTAATATTATCAATACTAACATTAATAATAGTAATACCATCAGAATAAAGTTTGGGAATATTATATATATAACAGTTACTGCATGATCGTAAACATAGATACAAACACTTAAATCGTCCAAACTGGGCCATTCGGTCAGTTTCAGGAGAGCAAAATAGACATCGTTTTGCGGCCATCTTGAAAACATGGCCGTCCGCTTGGATGTTCAAACAGCTTAACGGGACTTGAGTTCATTTTCCTTTCGGATTTTTGTTGTGGTCTGAAAAAGATCCGCCATTATCCACAATAGAAGTCTTTTTTGGGGTTAGATCACGTAATTATAAATGTGTCGTTAAACCTGCTGCCATCACCTGACAAGGTCAATTAGTAGGGTTTGTCACGTGAACAAAACATGTTCAATTAATTAATAGTGTAGTGGCATAGCATAGTAATGTAGCAGCATAGCGCTGGCTGCTGGCAGGGAAGTGGATCTGTGGCTAACGGCAGCCCTGACGTCAGCAGGCCACGTAACACGCCACAGGGGGATCTAGGGGAAAGGTCACAGAAGGGGCACACCAAGAACCCGCTGGCAGGTTCTAGAAAGGGGGCGTGGCCGGGGGCGGAGCCAGGCCACGCTGACAGTATAAGAGGGGCCCCTGTAGGGGACCTCGGGGCTGTCGACTGTAAGTGGGATCCACGTCGTGATGCTCAAGTCCATCGTCGTCGCCATTCTTCTCTTCGTCGCCACAGTCGTCGTCGCTTGATATTGCGCTGTTATACGGTTGTTGGCTGTATCGGTCAGCGCCATCGCTGTTAGACGCCTTGTGTTGTGTATAGGCTAAGATGTGTGTAGCCTAGGCGACTGTAGGGTGTGTGAAGGGAGATTGTGAGTGTAATAAAAGAAGTGCCTCCAAGAATTGCTGCCTCCGAGTTGAACCACTACACTAAAACAGCACTCACCGGTTGCGTGTTGGAGAGTAAACCCACAACATTTACGGCTCTGGCTATCGCCTGATGAGGCTGGTTGTAATTGCTTGCGAAACGTCGTAGTCGAATAGTAAATGTTGTGGGTTTACTATCCAACCCACAACCGGTGAGTGGTGTACTAGTAACGAATTGGCACGTTTTGTTTTACGTGACAAACGCTTACTAATTGGCTGTGTCGGGCGGTGGTGGCAGCAGGTTTAACGACACGTTCCTATTTACGTGATCTAACCCAAAAACCTCTATTATCGTTAATATTGGTCGCGAAAGCCTCCTACGACGTGTTAAACTGATCCACCACTGTCAATATCGCCACAAGCATGCTTCATTCGTGCTTGCATCACAATTTTATTTACTTTCCTGGGCCCACACACACAACACACGTTTCAACCAAGATCACGGCCGCAGCTCCTGATTAACAACCGTCTCAGCTGCACCTTTGCCGTGGCAGGTAAAGGCGCAGCCCCCTGCAACCGCTTTACATGCCACTGCTGGCGGAAGGGGCCGGCAGTTCGTGTCGAAGATGTTGGCCTATCCCACACTTTACCTGCCGGTCCGGTCGACTAACTACCGGTGTAAGCCATTTGTCTACTGCTGGATGGACAGCGGCTGTGTTTGGGTGGGTGGGTGGCATTAAAACAACAGCACTATTGTGAAATCAACTGCCCTGCCCGGTATGCATGAGGCATGGGTTGGAACCCAACCCCTGATGCCTTGATATTTGGCGTTTGCATGTCTCTCTCCCAGTCGTCGTTTGGATTTTTCTCCGGGTCCTCCGGTTTTTTTCCCCATCCACATTTAGAATCAACGTCACGCGTTTAGCGTAGTTGGCTGCTGCTGTAAATTTACACATGATGATGATGATAAGACACTTGGTTTAGCTATCATTTGTGATAACCAGGTCGCTTCTGAAAAAGCTACATTGTCGCTCAAGCGGGATCTTACCTGGTAAATGTAAAAATACTTTAGTGATAGTATGGGTCTAATTTTAGCATGGGTCTCTGTAGAATTCTGCAAGTCTCTATTGATCTATATGGTTCTACACGGTCTCTGTGGATCTCTATAAGTTTTTAGAAACACGCGTTTAGAGTTTTTAGCTGCAATATATTTCGACGTGTTGATGATGATGATAAGCCACTTCGTTCTGCTATCATTTGTGATTGCCAGGTCGCTTCTGAAGTAAATAAATAACAACTCAAATGCGACCTTACGTGGTACAATAAATAACAATTTTTTTTTATTGAACCGGCGACCTCCAGATTACGATGTCAGTGTGACTCTCCGTTATACTGTGACAGGGCACTGCAACAACAACTAAAACTTTACCAATATCTCCACCAAACACCCACCCCGCCCCGCCCATCCAAACGCTCCCCCACATTCTTGCGAAACTTCGTTATTGCTGTGACCGCGAGTCACACGCCTCCCCGGTCATGAGCTTCCCATTACAGGGCCTCGCAATTCTTCTCGCCGATTGTGTTCATATATTTGCAACGACAACAAAACGTCTCCGCCCCCCCCGCTACTCCTCCCTGACCCACCACCACCTCTTCTCTCACTGAGAGCAGTCATCATACCAACGGATGTTCCAGGAGACATCTCAGCGGCGTGGCTACACAATTGTTTGTCGGCGGTGCCCCAGCACCGAGTCCCAAACGGAGCCCTCTGGGGGTGCTAGCTCCGGGCTAGGAGGAGTGGGGGAATTGATAGCGAGGTCATCCCCCCCCCCTCACCGCCCGCCCCTCCCCACCCCCTCATGTCCTTCCTTGCACCAAGGGACCACGCCAAACACGCAACGTCAATGCTGTCTCCTCCTTCTCATCATCATCATCATGATCATCATCGTCGTCGTTATTCACTGTCAATCCATTGACGGACGAAGGCAATGCCCTCGTGGTCTTGTCATGCCATTGTCGGAATCAGAATCTTTATTTCGACTGCGGGAGGAATCCGATGAGCTATGAAGCTCTTTTCCAACAGATGTCGGGTGTAGGACACGGGGTCAGCCCGTGACACGAGCCAATGCAATCTCGTTGCTCCATCTCCGCGTCAGTTGTCCTCGGAGATGTTACCTACCTCGCCTGGTATGCAGCAGGTCGAGGGTTCGATCCCGACCCTGACGCCTGCTCTATATTTGGAGTTTGCGTGTCTCTCTCTCTCTCTCCCCGTGGTCGCGTGGATTTTTCTCGGTTTTCCCCTCCACATTTAAAATCAACGTCACGCGTTTAGAATATTTGGCCCCCTATACATTTGCACATGATGATAAGCCACTTCGCCGCTTCTGAAAAAAGCTACATAGCAACTCAGTGGGGCCTTATCTTAGGCCTCGGCAAGGTAAGGTAAAAAGAAAAAACAACAAGCCTACCTTTGCCCTACCTTCTTCCTTACCACAATACAATCACTCTACCCTAACCTTTTACCCTTTAACAAGGTAAGGTAAAAGGTATGAGGTCAAAAGCAACGAACCGACCTTTACCCTACCTTTTACCTTTACCCCATACAAATTACCCGATTATAGGGTAATTACTGGAGCACTACACATGAACATGGTTTATAACGGTATAAGCTAGGTAGAGCACTTTGTTCATATAGAATACTCTGGATGATTCCAATTTTAAATGGAGGCCACGGACTGCGCCACGGAGCTTTTAGCGAGCGGTAAACACGAGGTGTTTACCGGTAATTCTTCAGCGCCACCCTACCCTTTACCTTACCCCTTGGCACGTCGACACCTTTACCCTTTACCTTTACCCTTTTACCCGCTAAAAAGTAAATTACCTTGCCTTGCCGAGGCCTACCTTACCTCGCAACATATATTTTTAATATATATATAGTTTTAGTTTGATTGGCGCCGGCCAGGGTAGCCAAACAATTGAAATGAACGTCGGGCTTTGCTTAAATTCTGATCATGGTCCAAAGCCAATGGGTGGAACCTGCGAAAGCGCATGTCGGGGACACATCTATCTCTCGGACAACAACAACAACGACGTGAACTTTCAACAAAGTTGGAATTGGGTAAAGGCGCAGCCCTGCAATGTCTCAGTCCACGCAGCTGCCGGTAGAAGCAGGGCCGGATGAAGGCGTGGCGGCTTTAGGGGCCTCCGTCAGCTGGAGGGCCTCCAGAGATTAAGTGAAAAGTTATTTCGTTTGTCAATTCTGAATTTTATTTGTCGTTAGCCTTGTCAAAATAATTTTTATTTTTATTTAACTTTGTCCAGAGATTAAGTGAAAAGTTATTTCACTTGTCAATGCTGAATTGTATTTGTTGTTAGCCTTGTAAAAATAAATGTTATTTTAACTTTGTTTTCCTTTTGAGAATAATACTGGGGGCCTCACAGTACGTGCAGCCCCACAGGGTGCCTACACAATCTGAATCCCCACTAAAAGGGGATCTTTAAAGAGCACCCCCCCCCCACCCCCTCTGCAAGGGTATTCTTGGCCTACTCTTCCACAGCCTGGCCAGACCCCAAGGATGCCACGTGCAGCTCCATTTACTTCGTGCGATGCTCACCGCTGCACCACCACTCCACCCTGAGCTTCTTTCGCACCGTACGTAGCCAACGTTGCTAATCGGAGGTGCGGGGGGAAGATTAACGGTAAAATCAGTTCTAAAGCAAATATTTTCAATCTGCATATAGAGTAGACACACTTGCATCTAAAACGATTTCCCCAAAATATAATTGCGGGGTTTCATTTGCTGTTGTCGTTAACAACTGCGCGTTCTGGTTCGTCTCTAGTTATGTTTCTTATTCTTAATCTTCTTATTCTTGCTGCCCGTTGCTGTTGTTGTTGCTGTTGTCGTTGCTGCTGTTGTTGTTGTGGCTGTTGTTGTTGTTGCTGTTGTTGTTGTTATGTTTGGGAGGTTACCCAGCTCACAGCGGCTCCACCGCGCGCACTCTTTGCTCTGTGGTTCCACGCTCACGCACGTGCGCGCGTGTGTGTGCCTGTGTGTGTGTGCCTGTGTGTGTGTGCCTGTGTGTGTGCCTGTGTGTGTGCGCGTGTGTGTGTGCCTGTGTGCGCGCGTGTGTGTGCGTGCCTGTGTGTGTGTGTGCCTGTGCGCGCGTGTGTGTGCGTGCCTGTGTGTGTGTGTGCCTGTGTGTGTGTGTGCGCGTGTGTGTGCGTGCGTGCGTGTGTATGTACGCGTGTGTATGTGCGTGTGTGTGTGTGTGCGCGTGTGTGCGCGTGTGTGTCGGTGTGTATGTGTGCGTATGTATGTGTGCGTGTGTGCGTGCGTGCGTGTGAGCGTGTGTATGTGCGCGTGTGTATGTGCGCGTGTGCGCGTGTGTG
>CM025646.2:2128950-2140711 GCA_014621495.2 Entosphenus tridentatus
CTCGTGCGCCGCGCCTTCCTGCATAGGTGCTCGCTAACAGCACTTGCCCCAACAGTCTGTTAAGGCTATATGGGGGATCTTTGTCTTTGTGTGTGCCCGTGTGTTTGGGTGGTTGTCTTGGAGTGCTCTGGCACCGTTATTGCTGTTGTTTTGCTGCCAAAGCTTGGGAATTGGTAGACTCATGCAATATGAACTCATATACTTAATATAATTTACGTATTCATCTGTAAGTGAATTGCTTTCCTCCACTATATGTTTCACTCAGATGGGTTCTGTTGTTGTTTTTGTTGCTGCATTGTTCGTTGTAACTTTGTGACCCGCGCCTACTGGACATGTGGGGGGGGGGGGGGGGGAAAAAATTTTTTCTTTGCTGGTTGGTTTTCGCCAGAAAAAAAAAATATTATTATTTGGGGTTGTATGGGGGGGGCCTTGACGCCCACCCCCCCCCCCCCAGAGCCCCACCCCCCCACCCCCTCCCCTCGTGCAGCTGATGCACGTCAGGCCAAACCATGGGGGGTGGTCACTCCACTCGACGTCGTCAGGGTGGGAGGAGCCACGCGGGCGGGGAGCGGTGGCGCAGCGGTCAGCGCACTGCGCCACGAACCCCCGTGACCCGAGTTAGATTCCTGGCTCGCGCACAACACACAGTGACGAGCGTCTGAACTCGTCCTGGGCCTCCCCTAGGTCGGCTCAGCCCTCAAATGAGTACCTGGTGCAGTTTGTAAACATCGCCACTGGGGAGACAAAGGCGGCCGGGCGTGGTGCTGGCCACCCACCCCCTTTCGCGTGCCGTTCCGGCCTTCACAGGTGCTGCTCGCTAACAGCACTTGCCCCAACACTCTGTTAAGGCTTATCACTCATGTCAAGGGTAAATTCTATCAAGACTCGAATTCACACGCTTTTCTCGAGCATGCTTTTAAATCGGCTCATCAATCCGCGACACGGACACACTTATCTCCACTAACTTGCAACGAAACGTGGCTGCCCAGTGAAATTGTACTGGGATCGAGAAGCGTTGCCGTGTTGGTTTGAGTCACACTGCATGTGCATGACACGTGGCCTGCATTCCCGTGCCGGAAGATGCTGTGTGCGTAATCGCACATGCTGCAGTACGTTTGCTACGAGCCAATACTCCAGCAAACACAGGTTCGGCGACCAACATCGATCATAAAGGTTTATTTTTCGTCGCGTTAGATTGCATGAATATAAATGTGTCGTTAAACCCACCACCACCCGACACAGCCAATTAGTAAGGTTTGTCACGTAAACTGCACGTGCCAAATCGTATGTAATCCATTGTAATTTATATGATTTATATAACTTATTAACATGACAATTTTACATGACTCATTTATACGACTAATTTACATGACTAATTTACATGACTAACATACTCTTTGGTTCTTTCGGTAAAGTCACGTAGGTAGAAACATAAAGTAACAGCCGTTTGGCTGTTATCTCCGACTCTCTGAGTTGCATTGTCTTGTTAGGTGCCTCTGCATTAACGGGCTGGGGTCTCACTAATATGGCCTCCTCTGCTCCCTTAGCCTCGATGTACCGATGGTTCTGGCTGTGTGATGGGCTGTGTGTCTCACTGGCGCGACCACCGTTTGTGGTGGTTCGCTTGCGTGGACGCGCTTGCCTCACAACGCAGTTGGCAGCTGCCACAACTTGTGCTACACATAGACATGACATTAACTTACTAATTCCCCTAATCTCCCTGCCTCATCTCTCCCATCAACATAGTGCTAGTCTCCCATTAACACTGCTGTTGTGCGCATACGCGAGGATGATACTCTTATGCAGCTACGGAAGCTCATTTCTCCCTAATCTCTCTCTCCCTAATCTCCCCCATTAACACAACTGACGTGCTTGCGTCCGGGGATGGAATTCCTTTCCAGCACAGACCCCGCTTGCTTGCCCATCACCACATATATAACCTCGTTGTTGTAACAGCTCTCTCGCTGGTTCAGCAGTTCTACTCCTGGATAATTCTTTCTGCCTGACGACGACCGCTTGTGTTGTGATCGAAACGTCGTGATATCTTATTTTAACTTTTATTTAATTTTTCTACCGACGTGACTTTACCGAAAGAACCAAAGAGTATGGATTCCTGTAGTCACGAAAGCTTCAAATCAAGATTATATGACTAATTTACATGACTAATTTTATATGACTACAAGAACCCCCCTCTGGTCATCGCAAGTGATCGGTTTTCAGTGATGACATCATCTTTATTCTATTTAAGACCGAATCAGGAAGACGTCTTCACAATTCTGTTAAATCTTCCGATGAAGATGCCTGTTGTAGTCACCAGCTGAACGTCAAAGTGCTAAAATTGTAAATGTTGTGGGCTCACTCTCCAACGCACCGGTGTGCTGAAGTAGTAACTGATTATTCTTGGTTCTTTCGGTAAAGTCACGTAGAAGGGAAATAATAAAGTAATACAAATAAAACAATAAAATTCTCACGACGTTTCGACTGCAACACAAGCAATCATCATCAGGTGTGAAATCTACAGCAAGAACATTAGCTGTGGTTGCTTGTGTTACAATCGAAACGTCGTGAGAATTTTATGATGTTTTATTTTTTATTATTTTATTATTTCCCTTCTACGTGACTTTACCGAAAGAACCAAGAATATGAATCCCTGCAGTCACGAAAGCTTGAAATCAAAATGTAGTAACTAATTGTTACGTTTTGTTTCTTTGAAAACCCCGTAGCTAATTAGCTGTGTTGGGTGGTCGTGGTGGGTTAACGACACATTTATATTTACGCGATTTTACCCAAACAAAACCCCCCTTTATTATGGACAAGTTATGAGAATAACCTTGCTCAACACGTGACACTCGTTGGTATGTGGTTGGAACTGTTGGACCAACGTTATCGCAACGTCCCATGTTTGCCGTGCTTATAAAGTCAAACAAACATTACTGCGCGCAGAGGGGTAAGGATGCAAAGATGGAATTCCGGCGAGAGGAAAAGCAAATGATACGTGTTTTTGCAAAGGCTTCAACTTCCACGGACACAAACGCATCTCCCCTGCGAGCCGGATGGGTTTATTTTGCCTGCGAACAGAGAAAGCCAGACCGGCAGGCAGACCCACACGTGCCCGTGACTTGCGTTGACACGGAGGCGTCCGATGCTGCGGGGATATATTAAAACACTGTCCTCGTGTTTTGCGAAATGTCTGACGTCGAGAAGAGACTCTCTCTTCTTCTTTTTCGCAGAGACAAAAGATCGCCATGTGTAGCCTTCACGAGGCCCCGCCACGTGGGATGATTGTGACACTGCTGATACCAGTCATCGGCAAGTACACTCGGCTCCACATCCTCTCGTACCACGTCTGTTATCTCTTCTACGAACCCATGGCGTATCCGTTTAGCCCCCCCTCTATCTGCCCAAAGAGGATAACGAACCCAGACGCTGCTGTTTAGCTTCACAAAAGGGATCGGTGATTGCTGTTGCTGCTGCTGTAGCAGTTTCCTTCTTCTTTCGTACGAATGATGTAGATGCACGGCGACAACTTCTCACGTCGAGGTGGTCAAGCTCAGAGAACCGCGTGCAAACGCCGTGATGTCTCCTTCGTTGCCCGTGGAGCGCGGCATTTCGTCGTTACACGTTGCATACGGTCTGCTCCTGATGACCACAGTAGCACCACTGCCCGCGTCTACTGCCATGGTGTGTGCGGTGGATGCGGTTTATGGGTGGACCATGAACAGCTTCGTGGGAGATCAAAGCGTTGGGTCTTTCACAACGAGGCGGTGTTTGCTTGCGAGTTCTTTTGAACTGCACGCAGCTCTCCGAACTCCATCGGGGTGGAGTTGAACTCGCAATTGTTGAAGGGTTAAGGGCACGGGCCCAAAAGGGACTTGGCGTGACTTCAAGGACAGAGCACAATTATCAAAGACAACAAGCGCACATTCATCAACGACATTGTGGCCTTGAAGTGAAACAACATGGCAATGGAAATTCTTCATAGCGTGCTGTGAAGAAGTGTACTATGAAGAAGGGGGATTGCCAGATAGGGGCATTTCCCGAAACGTCACCTATTCAACATTTTCCTTCCTTTTTAGTGACGGATGTGTTTTTAGTGACGGATGTGTTTAATTGTTTTTGTTGTTCTTGTTGTTAATTGTGCTTATACAGAACTGTCAACGCAGCAGCAGCAATCGACAATTAATGTATGAAGATAAACAGCAGCATGTGCGTGGCCCTGTGAGTCGAGCTGTATCGATTATTGGAGCAAGGGCTCATGTGGTCCGTGCTACAACCAGGCAATGATTGTGGGTTGAACTGACCTAGAGGAACAGGGCAAGGATTAGATTAATACTTTATTCCAATTACCAAGATTGTGCATGGGCAGAAATGTAAACCAATGTTGTTGGGTTCACAGCTTTAAGCATTTATTCATGAATGCTCCGCAAGATACAATACAACTCCACGTGCATTTACATAACATCTAAATAGAGCAGCATCTCAGCACACACACACACATACTGTCTGTGTGTGCGCGCGCACACAAAGCTAAAGATTAACCGTGCAGCCCACACGGGCTGCTGGGGCAAGTGCTGTTAGCAAGCACGTGGGGAAGGCCGGCACGGCGCACAAGAGAGGGTCATGTGGCCAGGACCACGCCCGGCCACCTTTTGTCTGCCCGGTGCTGATGCTTGCACAGACAGGAGCTGTACTAATTTAAGGCTGAGTCGACCTAAGGGTGTCCCAGCACTGCAGTGCTCATATGAGAAGAAGGCCCCTTTGCACGGAACGAAGCGTGCACGTGCCGTGTTGTGAGATCGTTTTGCTCCTTCCCATTAATTTTGTCTGAGCCATCGAACAAAGGCGGTGGTCACCGCATCATCGCCCGCTTTCAGATGCGCTTCTGTGGCCGTCTGGAACGCTCTTCCTTCCGATAGCAAGAAGCCGCTGTGAGCTATGCACTTTTAAATCATCATCTCGATTGAAAACTCACCTCTTTAGAACTGCGTTTGGCGTTTAGTTTGTTGTCTTTCCCCACGGTTGGCTACGTATCGGTGCAAAATAGGTTAAACATTCGTCTGTATGTGCATTTGCTCTGGACTTTGTGTGTGTGCGCGTGTGCAACCCGAACTGTATCGCTGTGCATTAATGTAATGAGGAGGCCAGTCCCCAACCTCACGCAATTCACTCAGCCCCTCACCCATTGCACGGATCGCATTGCCCGCCTTATTGATGATGTGGCTGGCTAATAAATTGCGTTGGACGACCGCCCGATTCGATAGCGTGTGCATCCCAAGCACAATGCGCGCGTTTCATAAAAGAAAAAAATAATCACACCCGGAGCGGCCTGCGGTGCTGCGCAATGCGTTCATCTCGGCTCGTCGAGAGTGGCGGAGATCGCGTTTCGTCAAGGTTCGAAACCTGAATCTCAGCAAGGTCATTTTAAATCCCGTCGTCATCACCACCATCAACATCATCATCATCACCATCATAACCATCATCACCACCATCATCATCACCACCATCATCATCACCACCATCATCATCACCACCACCACCATCGTCATCACCACCATCAACATCATCACCACCAACATCATCATCATCACCACCAACATCATCATCATCACCATCATAACCATCATCATCACCACCACCACCACCACCATCGTCATCATCATAACCATCATCATCATCATCACCACCACCATCATCATCATCATCACCACCACCATCGTCATCACCACCATCAACATCTTCATCACCACCACCATCATCATCATAATCATCATCACCATCATAACCTTCATCATCACCACCACCACCACCACCATCGTCATCATCATAACCATCATCATCATCATCACCATCCCTTCAGCATCGATAAAATGAGTACCACGTCACGAGCACGTGCCACTTGGTGGGAAAGTGGGAAATTAGCGGTGGTATTCCTATCGTCCCCCGCCGTGTGAATGTGGAATTTCCACCGCCAGCTTAGGCCTTGCTCATGGGGAGGGGTGCAAGCCAATGCAGACTTGATCAGGGAGACTCTTTGTTGTGGTGAATGTCGTGGGTTCGCTCTCCAACACACAACCGGTGTTGCTGTACCAGTAACGAATTGCCATGTTTTCATTGCGTGACAACCCTTACTAATTGGCTGTGTCGAGCGGTGGCGAATTTAACGACACATTGACATAGTTACGCCATCCAACTCCCAAAAAAAACCTCTATCGTGGATAATATTGGTCGCGAAAACCTCCGTGTTAAACAGGGGGACTCTTGTTACGGACGCTATTGTTGCTGTTGTTGTTGCGATTGTCGTTATTATCACATCCTAATCGAGGACAACCAGAGCTTGGGCAATTGTCGGCACCAGATCTGGCTGCCTCGCCGCTTGCCTGCTGATTCGCGTGCCTCCGAATCGTTCTCCCTCCTCGTTCTCCTTCTCTCTCCCCCCGAGAGAGCGAACGAAAAACTGCGCGCGTCGCGAATTCCGCGTCGTCGTCATCATCGCCGCGTATTTGTGTCGTTGCTGTTGCCGCCGCTGCTGTCGTCATCGTCGTCGTTGTTGTTGTTGACGACAACGTGCTGTCTCGTTGGCAGAGTTCCACGCAGGAAGATGCAGTCGCGATGGCATTTGCTCAAAATCATGGCCGCGGCAGCAGTCCTCTTCTGCCTCTACGGCGTCTTCCAGTTCAACACGCTCCTCCGCAGCTTCGCAATCGGTACGACACCCCCCCCCCCCCCCTATCCCCGCCCCCTGCCCTTTCCCCCCCCCCCATTCCTCCGCATGAGCACGGAATTCACAAACGAGAGGACCGTTCTTTTTTCTTTTTCCACTGGCACATCCGAGCCGTGCCGCCGCGAGGCACTAGCGGTACGCCGTGAATTTTAATTTCGCATTTCGAAGAGCCGAGCCGAAACCGAGCCGTGATATACGCTGGCAACAACGAGACATCTCTGAATTTGGCTCGGGGCCAAGCAGGGCCATGGAGCAGGGTTAATTCATAGTTTTAATCGAATGTCGCAAAAGATCCCAGGGGCTTTGATCTTCCACGAAGCTCATGGCTCCACGCTAAACCGCATCCACTGCACAAACCATGGCCGATGCGGATAGCTGATGCATTAAATGGAGAAAATGTTCAACTTTCCAGTAGTGGTGCGACTGTGATCATCCAGAACAAGACCGTGCAGCGTACGACGAAGGAGAAATCGCCACAGCGATAAAACTCCGCTTACCCCTGATGCGGTTATCTGGGCCTGGTCACCTTAATGTGAAACTGCAGATTTGACTCTGCATCTACATCAGCCGAACGAAATCACTAAATAATGCGGACGATACACGAGGTGCGACTCGAGCCATTTGTTACCGCGTGACCCCGGTCAGCCGTTACGCTGTGAGGACACGTGTCACGTGAACAACTGCGGCACTGCTCGGCTTCTGCAGTGGCTGGCTGGCTCGATGGGGCCCTGGCACGGCTCGGTTGTACAGTGGGAAAGAGGCACGGAGGGACTGTAGCATTTAAACAAAATATCTGGTCACGAGAGAGAGGGAGAGTTTTAAACAACTTTTATTGCCGCCAGCAGCAAAAGCACTGGAGGCGATTTCGATATGGAATACATAAATTCACCAACAAACAAATGCAAATAAACGCTACAAATCCACGCGCTGTGGCGCTTAAAGCACCGCGCACAACACGAAAGAAAAGTCACGTGGTGGTGGTGGTCATCGCGCACGCCACGGTGACGAGCGAGCGCTTCAGAAGGTGAACATGAGGGTGCCGTCCACGCTGGTACAGAGAGGGGCTTTTCCGGCTCCCCAGCGTTCGAAGAAGACGTGCACATCACCGACATGTGTGTGGTACATGGCGTGCTCCAGGCGGAGAGGGAGATAGAGGGAGATGGGTGGGGGGACTACAACATCTTGAGTGGCCGGGTGTGTACGATGATGGAGTGCTACTGGTGGTGAAATTTCGATTTAAAGCTTTCGTGACTGCAGGAATTCATCTTCTTGGTTCTTTCGGTAAAGTCACGTAGAAGGGAAGTAATAAAATAATAAAAATAATAAAACATAATAAAATAATTCTCACGACGTTTCGGCCACAACGCAAGCAGCCGTCTTCAGGTGAAACCAGGTCTGTCGAGGCGACAGCGTCTGAATGAAACAGCACACGTGCTTGGAGCATATATATAAGCTGGGTTGGGAGGGGGGGTGAAGGGGGGGGCGCCTTAACAAAATAATTTGCATATCAAGAGGTATGTAATTAGTGCTACTTGTGTCCGTGCATTATGCAGGATTAGCAGCATCAAAGGAGCGGATATGGGAAATGCAGGTATGTGAATAGTGTTACTTTGCCCGTGCATGATGCAGGATTAGCAGTATCACAGGGAGGGGGTGGGGGTAGCATTAATAAAGGGATGAAGTGTTAATGGTATGTAGCTGCAGTAACTAAAACCAGAGCATTTGGCTGCAATACATTTCCACGTGACGATAAGCAACTTCGTCGACCTATCATATGTGATAGCCAGGTCACTCCGGAAAAAAAGATCAGCTACGCAGCTGCAGCTTAGTAGGGGGGCCTTGCCTGGTAAAGAAAAATACGAAATAAAAAAAAGTGGTTTTAGTTTCATGGGGATGCGGGTGGCACGGCGAGGAAAGATGATTCTCCGATGGACGAAGGCCGGGGATGTAGAAGCCGCAGCTGCATCGAACGTGGCTCAGCGCTGGCACGGTGTTGAGATCGAGAACGAGTTTCCACGCAGGGGGAACATTCCGTGAGGACGGCACCGCTGGCTGGCGTCATGCCCGAGTGGTTTTTATCAACGTCAACCGCCTTGTACAGCCCCACGAGAAAAAACAAACAAACTCTGCGCTCATCTTCGTGCGAACGACACCGGACTGCCATCACCCACCCAGCACCCATCACCCCGCAAGGCTCCACGAATGACAACAGACCACCACCGCCACCCCCAGGCTCCACGCTCAGGGAACTCGCGAATTGGACGAAAATCCCTGCGACGGGAAAGCCGGTGGTGATGATCAAATAAAGGCTATTGGTTAACCGCCACAAGAATTTGGAATTTGCACCACGGGCTCAGGGCTATGGGTGGCTAATGATCTCCAGCGCTCTACTCGTTGAGACACGGACGCTCTCATGCTTACAACTAAAACGCAACTGTTTATTATTTTGCCAGGTAAGGCCCAATGAGCTATTGGCTCTGCCAGAAGCGACCTGGCTATCACGAATGATAGCACGGCGAAGTGGCTTATCGTCGTGTGGATATTGACAGCAGCCAAATACTGGCTGCTGTCAAACGCGTTGATTCTACACGCCAAGGGGAAAATCGGAGGACCCGGAGAAAAATCCACGCGACCACGGGGAGAGAGAGAGAAAAACATGGAAAATCCAAATATACAGCAGCAGGCGTCAGGGTCGGGATTGATCTCTTGACCTCCTGTATACCAGGCGAGGTAGTTAACATATCTTAGCCACCGTGATGATGATGAGGATGAGAGAGAGAGAGGCACGAAAACTCCTACATTAATCAGGAGTCAGGGGGGGGGGATCGAACGCACGACCTCTTGTACACCAGGCGAGGTAGTTAATATGTCCCCATCGATGACCATTAGGAGTGGGTCAGACGGTTACGACAACAAACAATCCCCAAAAAATGTTAGGAGTGCAAAGTATAGGAAAGGTAATCAAATCACTATACATACATGAATAAACTAAGGCCCACTGAGCTGTACAGCTCCTTTTCAGAAGTGACCTGGTCACAAATGATAGCTCAACGAAGTTGCTTTATCGTGGGGAAATGTATTGTAGCCAAATACCCTTAACGAATGTTGATTCTAAACGTGGAGGGAAAAACCGGAGGACCCGGAGAAAAATCCACGAGACCACGGGGAGAGAGCGAAAAAAAGATAGAAAATCCAAATACATAAAGCAGGCGTCAGGGTCGGAATCGAACACACGACCTCCTGTATACCAGGCGAGGAAGTTAACATTTCGCCACCGAGGCGTCCCAATGGAGAGACGGGGCGGAGGGAGGTTGGGTTCAAGATAACCCTCGTAACGACGATCCGGTAAGAACGACACTTACCGGAGAGTTGCGTTGCTCAGATGTGTTGAGAAAAAAACCGGCGAAATTTAGTTTGGATCAAAACTTGAACCGCGGCCACCACCCCCCCGCCCAGTCATGTTGTTCCAGTGTCTCTTGCACGGGAGGTGGCGGTGGGGGAAAGGGATAGGGGTGGTCCAAGCATCTGCATACAATTCCCCCCCACCCGCTGAGCAGTTCATACTTTATCCAATGCTCACGCGAATTCGTTTCAGCCGCAACTTTGCCAATTTGGCAAAGCTGTAAAAACCACCAGAGATGACTTTAAGCTCGGTTTGGGTTGACGACCAAAAAATAAATACACGTGGTAGGTGGGGAGGGTCGGGGGGGGGGGGAGAGTGGGGGGGGGGGGGGGGGAGTTGGTGGAGGGAGGCACTGATGGTAACGAAAACTATGCTTTTCCGTGTTCGATGGACGTACAGTTAAATGAGAAGTATAAATTTTGTACAAAGCACCAGTTCCAAATTAAGCTAGTGTGGAGCCTGTAGCATTTGTTTTCAAGGGGCACAAAAAAACCCATAAATATTAGAACACAATTTTTTTACTTGCATAGTGAAGTAATTGTATTATTTCATTTGCAATACAGCCAGAAAATACGACAAATCGCTAACCTGAAACACCCAGTCGTTCATAAAGGTTGAAGGCGGTATAGTACTATAGTAATAGAGCAAGTGCAGAATCACTGAACCGGAATTGATAGCTTGAAAGCATTTAGCGCGTGGCCCTTGAAAATGCGGGGCCCGTAGCATCATGTGTAGCTACTTGTGCTACGAGGATAATCCGGCACCGCCGAGGGCAGACGCAAAAACGTCAATAACGATCTTGAAGCATCCTTCGTTGAACACAAAGATCCCCCGTGTAGCCTTAGCAGGCTGTAGGGGCAAGTGCTGTTAGCGAGTAGCACCTATGAAGGCCGCCACGACACACGAGGGGGGTGGGTAGGCCAGCACCACGCCCGGCTGCTTTTGTCTCCCCAGTGGCGATGTTTGCTACACACCGCACCAGGTACACATTTGCGGCTGAGTCGACCTAGGGGAGCACCCCAGGACCGGTTCAGATTACCGCTATCACTGGCGTTCTGTTGAACGACCCCCCACCCTCAATATCCCCCCACCCGCGGGTTGCACCCCCCAGCACCCCCTCGCCCCGCCCCCCGTGCCCCCCCCCCCTCCTCCCTCGATACCCCCCTCGTCTCGCGCTGGACGGCAGCATTCGGATTGGCTGGACGGCAGCCAATCAAAATCGGTCATTTGGTGGTCCAATCCCATTAAATAGTTAAATAGATGGATGGGCCTGTCAGATTGATCCTTTGACCTGTAAATGTAATAAACAAGCTGGGTATTGAACATTCGTGAGATAACGTGGTAATTCATATGGGGCCTTAGAGCAAAGGGACACTGGCAAAATGATATAAATATATACAAAGATGCGTTTTAATATCCTGGCATGAAGGCATCTGGAGTCGACATGACAATTATCTCAAGCGAATTGGATGCCATTTTTTTTCACAGGGTAACTATTTTATTATTGATATTGTTAGTATTGTCACGCCGATGGTTTATCTAGGAAAGCCTCACTGGATCTCAAGACTATTTTTCAAGAGGGTCCTGCCAATTGTTTGCAGTCGACGGGGGATGATGCTGCTGGGTCTGATTCCTAA
>CM025646.2:2146502-2181956 GCA_014621495.2 Entosphenus tridentatus
TGAGTCTATGGGTCTCTGCGTGAGTCTATGGGTCTCTGTGTGAGTCTGTGGGACTCTGTGCGCCCAGGCTGCCGGACCCTGATAATTCATTAATACGTTGCGGTAATTAAATTCATTTTGAGAAGCCGTTTTTGTTGTTGCACATCTCATTTGTGAAGGCTCATTAATGCATTCATGCACTTTGACAAATGAATAAATTAAGCAACAAATGAATAAAAGCCTTAATTTGTAGCTGGGCTAGACTCTACATCTGCTCCTTTGATGCTCTTTTGACAATTCCTTGGCTGGGCTGATGGATGAAATATTTACACAAAAACAAATTACGTGGTTTTTTTTCCCCGTGCCAATTAAACGACATGTTTAGCCCATTGGCAGTGGTGGCACCGCTGCGCGTAGCTGCCTGTCTGTAACGCAGCACTATGGAGGCTGCAACGGGGTGGGTTGGTGGATCACCACACGAATGTTGCGAAACTCCCTTGCCGTGAGCGCCCAGGATGTGCCATACATTCCCTGGCTTTGCCAGGAGAAGGCGGCACGCGAAGGTGTGGACTGATATCTCTCCATTTTGCGTGGGGCATCGATCGTTTCTCCCTCACACAAGCGCGGTCTTCACCGGCTGATCCGATTTCCTCGCACATGGATGCGGCGCTCATTCATTGTCTGAAAAAACCGCCCGAATGCAGTGTCTGATTATCCTAGTTGTACAAGTAGCTGCATATGTAGTAGCTGCATATGTCGTAGCTACATATGATGCTACGGCATATGTCGTAGCTACATATGATGCTACGGCATATGTCGTAGCTACATATGATGCTACGGCATATGTAGTAGCTACATATGATGCTACGGCATATGTCGTAGCTACATATGATGCTACGGGCCCCGCACTTTCAAAGGCCCCGCGCTAAATGCTTTCAAGCTATCAATTCCAGTTCAGTGATTCTGCACTTGATCTATTACTGTAGTACTATACTGCCTTCAACTTTTATGAACGACTGGGTGTTTAAGGTTAGCGATTTGTCGTATTATCTGGTTGTATAGCAAATAAAACATACAATTACTTTGCAAGTAAAACATTTAAATCTTGACTTAAAGCTTTCCTGACTGTAGGAATTCATATTCTTTGGGTGTTTCGGTAAAGTCACGTAGATAGGTTCAAAGAAAATAACAAATAAAGCCCGAACGCTTGTGATGCGATCGAAATGTAGTTTTTTGTTATTTTCTTTAAAACTATCTACGCGACTTTACCGAAAGTCCCAAAGAATAAGTAAAACAATTGTGTTTTAATATTTACGTGTTTTATTTATTTATTTAGGGCCCCTCTATAACATATGTTACAAGGCCCCGCACTAGCTTAGTCTGGCACTGACCAGAATGCAACGCAGGACTACAAATGCCCCGGGCAATCGTTGGAAGCGCCGACTCCCTCGGCGATTAGAAGATGCGATTTGCATGAACGACGACGCCACATAAAACGTAAACATTAATCGAAAAACAAATTTGAGATGCATCTTTTTTTATTTATATAGACGGCCTTGAGCTCTCTTGAGAGGTATATTAAATATACATTTCTCAATGGGGGGGGGGGAGGAGGAGGAGGGGCGCGGGGGCATTCCTGTAATTTCAAGCTCTATTCTCTGTTGAGGCAAGAGGACATTTAAATTCGCCGACGTTCCTACAAAAAAAGAAACACGTGACAGGGGGCGAGTGCGAACATCGCAAGCGGAGGCGGGCGGGCGGGCGGGCGGGCGGGCAGTCATCGCCCCGAATCGGTTCCACGGATGGCAACGGACGACGAGGTCAACGATGGCAATCCGTTCGTTCCGCGATCGTTGTGACGTAAACATTTCACGGGATGGGCACGCGGCACGAACGACGCCGCTGACCACACAAATGCGTCCGAATTTCCGGCAGAATTCGCCGCAGGGGCTGCACAAACGCCGTATGACAACATTAAGCTGTCTTCTTTATTTGGAATGTTTTATTTGTAACATCTGTGTCGCGTCCCGCAACACGCGTGTTGGCGCTTAACTCATAAACACCGAATGCCCTACAACCGCATCTCGTAATGCGCTGCGGCAATCGACTCTGTTTTTATGTGGCCAGGGTTCTCAGACAGGGCTACGATTTCAGCCGGGTGTGTCGCAGACAGAAAACAACATTTCTGCAACCCCGCACACCACATCCACAATGTGGTAGTTCACCTCCTTGCTGTGGCCTGCGGCTACGATTCGTCAAGTAGCAGGGTCTCAGACAGGACTCATTTTCAGCCGGGTATGTACGGGGTAGGTGTCCCAGACCAAAAATATATATTTCTGCAACCCGGCACACCACGTCCAGGATGTGGTAGTACAGCTCTGGCTGTGGGCCTGCGGCTATGATTTTATCTACCCGCGAGGCCTGGAGAATATTCAGTGAGACATTCGACCGCTCGTATCTTGCGTTGGGTTCGTTTTCACACCGTTGAAATTCGTCAGGAGCGGCGGGTTTTGGATGTGGTTGGAAAGTGGTGCGTGCGACGTGCACCACAGACAAGTCAACTCTCGTTTATACTCTTTGGTTCTTTTGGTAAAGTCACGTAGGTAGAAAAATTAAAATAAATCAATAAAAACCTCTCGTTATCAACAGTCAACAACACCGTGGCCATAATGTTAAAAAATATATTCAAGAGGCAACGTTTCGGGGCAATTCCATTAGCAGACAATGGGCATCCTTCACGTATCTATTCCACCACATAAAAACAAAATCGCTTGCCTGGGTTTAACCACTGCTTCTGAAATTCTACTCTCTCGGAAGGCAGTGGCAATGTGCATTCTTATTATTTTTATTTTCACGCGGAGGGAAAATTATACGGGGAGGAAACATGTTGTTGTGATTACTTGCTGTTGTTTGTGCTTTTTTGTTTTGGTGCTATTTATTAATTTGTTTAAGCATTTGTTTTTTCCTTGCTAGTACAAGGGTTTACATGTGCTTGCTAGTCGTGACTGTATATGGGATTTCGTCCTCGTATATAATGAACGTACGGCCCTACGGGATGCCATTCGCATGAATGACGCTATACCAAATTAAATTATTATTACGATTATTTTACCGTCCGCTCATTTATTTAGCACTCGCGTAAGTAGATGCAGAACTTGGAGGGCACTAACACACGCCCGCCTTGTGTGCCGAGCACGGCTTGAATAGCACACGGATAAATCCGCGGTGTGTTCCGGCCAAAGGTTTTTCTTTCGGTTTATATATATTTGTGTTTGTTATGCTGATTTGTTTATTTTGGGTGCTTATGGTTATTACGCTTTACGCGTGAAAAAGACCTCATTCTCCGACTCATTTTTTTAAGGAGGGTGCTGCCAAAGTTGTCACAGGTGGGGGTGGTGCTAATGTCGGGTGCATAATTACAACCCAAAGATTTCCAAGTACAGTAATGTTTTATGTTATATCAATGGAATGTGGCCAATGGGATGTTTTTTTTATCAATGGGATGTGATGTGTTTTTTTATCAATTGGGAGTGTTTTGTTCAACGAAAGTTGCGTTGTATGGGGTTTTTTTTTGCTTACTATGGGGAAAAAAACGAAGAATCCAGAGGAAATCCGTACAGAACAATGTTGGAGGATTTACAAACTCTGCGTAGAAAAGTTTCCCGAGTTTGGGAATCGAACCGAGGCATCTTCCTGCTGTGAGCGTCGTTGCCATCCTTGAGCAGCTCCCGTAACTTCAAACTGCGCTTCTTCTCGGGAAAGTGATGGTGGCAGCGCTCATCTCTCCATAATGGGCGGCGCTGAACCGCTGGTGGAAATTCCACATTGCCATGGCGAGGGCCAGTCTAGTCCCTAGGATGGCGGGTTGCTGACGTTTTCTTTCCTTCCCTTTGTAGGCACCGCGAGCCAATACGCGAACAAGGGTTTGTGGGAAAGATTTCAGTTCTCGCAGAAGACGTGAGTATTTTAGAATCGCGCAACACACCAACACCAACACAACCGCAATTCGCCACGAAGTGACGGACACGTCAACCACGGCGCCTGTGCCAGGCTAGGTGCACTTTAAGGCTACTACCTGAAGTGTCGAAGGCTTGCTGACAGGAGGAGGTCACGGGACAGACCCGGCAGGTGCCATGGGTCGGCTGACTGAGATGACCGGTAGATGCACCACCAGCTGTACCGCCTACTGTGCCAACGCACACAAAGACAAAGATCCCCCGTATAGCCTGTAGCAGACTGTTGGGGCAAGTGCTGTTAGCGAGCACCTGTGAAGGCTGGTACAGCACACGAGGGGGTGGGTGGGCAACACCACGCCGGGCCGCCTTTGTCTCTCTCGGGGCGATGTTTACACATCGCACCAGGTACTCATTTGAGGCTGAGTCGACCTAGGGGACGCCCAGGACCGGTTCAAATAATCGTCACTGGCGTTGGTGGCCGTGAGCGTGAATCGAACTCTGGTTGTCGGGGTTCGTAGCACGGCGTAGCGCTCACCGCTACATGACCTCTCCCCACGAGAAACCACCAACAACAACAACTGCCAATTCGCCACTAAGTGGCGGTGATGTCACCACGACGCTTGTGCCAGGCCATGTGCACCTTGAGGCCACGTGAAGTGTCGAACGCCCGCTGGCAGGAGGTCACGGGGCAGACCAAGCAGGTGCCACGGGTCGACTGACTGAGATGACTGGCTGATGCACCACCTGTGCCCCCTACTGTACCAACTTGCTGTGCTTTAGCCACCCGGCGCTCCGCTCGTTGTTGTGAGCGTCGCTCCTCCGCCCTCCGTTGTTGTTGGAGGTCGACTGCCTCCAACTGCCCAGTAGCGTCCTTCACTAGAAACAGAGCCGGCCCAGCCACTAAGCGACCCTTGCAATTGCAAAGGGCCCCGTGGCCAGCAGAGGGCCCCCTAGAGTCACTGCTAACGAATGGGTGAAAAAGAATCATACATCAAAGGGGCCTCCAACCAAATTTTGCTTAGGTCCCCCAAAGGTCTAGGGCCGGTTCTGACTAGAAAGCACACACAGACACACACTTGCGCACGCGTCAAAAGGAACGCCAGATGCCTCTAAATGAGCGTGCTCCCAGGAGGAGGAGGATGTAGCGTGGGCGGATTGTCGTCCTGGTTCCACTCCGGATGAGATTTTTGTCGATCGCGGTCAAACGAGCGAGCGGGCAGTCTAAACACACGGCCGCTCAGCCAAACGCAGATCCGCTTATCGGCAAAAAAAAACTAAACGAAAAAAGCTTAAACGGCTTCAGTGTTGCTGAGCAGAATTGGAATGAGAATATTTAGTTCTATTGGAGGAATCCGATGAGCTATGAAGCTCTTTGTACACAGATGCCCAGTAGGGGCACGGAGTAAGAACGTTACGACAACTAACAGTACAGAAACACGATAGCCGTGCAAAGTACAAGAAAGGGGAACACATCACCGAAACAATTACTAAATAAAAACTAAACTATCCCCCATCCTAACTGAGGTATTTAACTTATTTCTCAGAAGCGACATGGCTAACACAAATGATAGCCGAACAAAATGGGCCATCATTTGGACATTTTAAAGCCCCATTTATAGGACAGTGCCTACCCGCTTAGGGGCCGTCCATAAATGACGTCACGCGATTTTGGACGATTTTTGACCCCCCCCCCCCCTCGACACAGCGCGTCACAAAAAGTCAGCCCCCCCCCCCCCCGAAAAAAAATAAAACATGCTTCAAATCGCTTTAAACTATTGTCACTGTAGTGCGTATTTAATGTGGCGCTGCACTCTGATGTTGTAGGAGAAAACATTTATTAAAAAGTATATTTAATTAAATAGAACGTGTTGTCTATATTTATTTAAAGTTGCGCATTTTGATGTGACGTCATATTTCTCAAACCCCCCCCCCAGGTGCGTGACGTCATTTATGGCCGGCCCCTTACCCCATACCCCGCCGTTGATGGCATTTGTGGTCGTTTAGGAACGTAGCACGGTTGGCTACGCACGGTGCAAAAAAAGTTCAACATCCATACAGACGTGCGCATGCCTCCACATGGTCGCACACACACGGACCTTTATCCACTGCTGGATGAGGGCCTCCACACGCAGTGTGCGTCGTGGGGAGAGGGTTTAGTTGGCCGTGATTCACCATCGCTGGTCAGTGCGGTTCGGTGGAAAAGGGGGAGCCAAAGACATGAGAGCATAGAAATACAGCACAACGATTTTGTACAGGGTGGTCCAGATGTCTTGTGACTCCCAATTAATTGACCATTTAAGAAATGTCTGAGATGATAATGTAGTTACCACGTTACTGATAGTGTAGTAACTACACCACTGATAATGTAGTTACTGCGCCACTGATGATGTAGTTACTATGCCACTGATAGTGTAGTTACTACGCCACTGATAATGCAGTTACTACGCCACTGATAATGTAGGTACTACACCACTGACAATGTAGTTACTACGCCACTGAAAATGTAGTTACTACGCCACTGATAGTGTAGTCACTACACCACTGATAATGTAGGTACTACACCACTGATAATGCAGTTACTACGCCACTGAAAATGTAGTCACTACTACACCACTGCCCTGTCCAGATATATTGTGACCTCCATTTAATTCTTTAAAATGTAATATATATAATTTTAAATTAAAGTTTATTCAAAACAGAAATTAATATACTAACGGGAAAAACAAAAACATATTCTGGGTCAATTAATCAGGGCGGTAGGGGGGGAGGTCACAAGACATCTGGACCGCGCTGGTCAATGTTGCACTGCCCTCTGCTGGTGATCGCGCATCCATCCAGGCTCAGTGCGCGACGTGGCCCAGCGATAACGCCGTTGCAGTGAGCTGAGCTTCGCGGTTCGATACCAGCGGCCGCCCTGATTAATACCGCGGTGCGAACAGAGCGCGAGTGGACGTTAAAGATCCCTTTGGCGTCATTCGCAAGAGTAGGACACTGCGTGCCGGAGAGTATACATTTTTTTTGCCAAGTTTTAAATATTACCCGGAAAAAAATAACTCAATTTGGTAAATTTACAAAGCAAACATTCACCCACCGCCTACTGCAATAAAATATTTGGCAGGACCCTCCCGGCTACAGGAACTCAATAATAATTAACAAAAAATGAAATCCCTGCTTAGGTTCCGAGATCTGGTGAGATCTGATTGATTCGTTCCAAAGGTGATTTCGTTACAGGATGCAAGACAAAGATCCCCCATATAGCCTGTAACAGACTGTTGGGCCAAGTGCTGTTAGCGAGCGCCTATGAAGGCCGGCACGGCACACGAGCTTGCGGGCGTCCAGCAACCACGCCCGGCCGCCTTTGTCTCACCCAGCAGCGATGTTTACCACGCACCCGCGCCACGTACTCATTTGAGGCTGAGTCGACCTAGGGGAGGAGCCCAGGGTCGGTTCAAATCACCGTCCCCGGCGTTGGGCCTGAGCGGGGACTCCGGGGTTCGATGCCTGTCCGATGACGCGCCGCGGCTTCCCCCTGCCCGCAGGCACACGACGGAAGCCCCCACGGTCAGCCCCAGGACGTGTCGTCCCTCGCACGTGCGCCGCAAGCTCCAGGGACTCTACCCACAGTGAGTCACCCGGCGACGCGCCCGCTCGTGATGTCGCGCTCACCCCTTGACCTGGAGCGGTGACCCCCTCCCCTCCCCCCTCCCCCCCAGTTCGTTGGTGCTTGGGAGTCTGCGGTTCGAGCCGAGAGGCCGCCCCGGTTAATGTATGTTGAACTGCTTTAGCGCCGTACGTAGTCTACCGTGCTCATGTATGTACGTACGTTGAACTTTTTTCGCACCGTCCGTAGCCAAACATGCTAATGTATGTTGAACTTCTTTAGCACAATACGTAGCCAAACATGCTAATGTATGTGTATGTTGAACTTGTTTTGTACCGTACGTAGCCAACCGTGCTAATTGGAGGTGCATAGCTCCAGTGGCTTCCTAATACGGGGCCCTGTGCTAATCGTGTGCATGACGTTAGAACCATGAGCCACCTCGTGACCGTCAAAACATTCGAACTTAATGTAAGCGGCGATGAATGAGGGCCATTGCCTGGAACGTTGCCTATCGTACAGCTGTCATCCTGTTTAACGGCAGTGTCGCTGACCAATGTGTTGAGTGTTTTGTTCATTGTTCTTTTGCTCCACTGGCCACATAGCACACAGTCCAGTTTCACCCTCTCTCTCTTTTGTTACGCTAGTTTTTAAGATGAGTTTTTTTTCGTTATTGTTGTTGTCGCTGCTGTGTCTCACGCACTACCATGAATCTCCCGTGTAAAATAGCCGGGCAACTGGCTACACGGGACCATCATCATCATCATCATCCGTGTAACAATTCAGATAAAGGGCGTCGCGGTGACGAGATGTTAACTACCTCGCCTAGTACACAGGAGGCCGTGGGTTCGATTCCAAGCCTGACGCCTGCTGCTGTATATTTGGAGTTTGCGCGTCTCTCTCTCTCTCATCGTGGATTCTTCTCCGGGTCCTCCGGTTTTCTCCCGCCACATTTTAGAATCAACATCACGGGTTGAGAGTGGTTTGGCTGCTATGCATTCCCACGTGATGATGAGCCGTCACTTCGTGCAGCTGTCATGTGCTCGGCGGGCCTTACCCGGTAAAATAAAATAAAAATACTTTAACAGTGAAATATTTCAGAAAAACCCAACACTCGAAAAAAAAGTCTTGCCCACAAGTCACCGCCACTTGTCAGCCAGGAGAGGGCAGCAAAGCATTTACTGCAAATGATAAAAAAGTCTACAACATCTAAAATGCCAAACTAAGGGGCAAGGAGGAAGCTGACCAGCAAACATTTAACCCCTTCACTCCCTCCCCTCTAGTGGGCTTTGATTCTTAAGAGCATTCATGAGGGCATTTAGGCACTGCCCCCCCCACCTCAATGTTTCCCTACAGTGGCATCAGAGCTTAGGAAGACACCAGGGGCTTGTCGAGTTCATTGAAACTGTTTATTGAAACATGCGGTTTAAGACAGCAGGTCTCCATTGCACTATACAATAATCCTCAATGTTTGTGTTTGTACTGGTGGTCACCCCCCCCCACCCCCTTTTCACATCCTCTGCGATGTTGTCTGCCTGAATCTTCTTCTTCTTGGTTCTTTCGATAAAGTCACGTAGAATGGAAATAATAAAATAATACAAATAAAACATAATAAAATAATTCTCATGACGTTTCGGACACAACGCAAGCAGCCGTCCTGCAGGTGGAGAACAGGTCTATCGAGAAGACAGAGTCTGAATGACACACCCCAGGCTTGGAGCGTCTATTTAAGCTGGGATGGAGGGGGGAAGAGCGCCTTGACAAAATAATTTGCAAATCAAGAGGAATTTAGCATATTCATGGGAAATGCAGATATGCGATTAGTACTACTTGTGAAATGCGTAGGAGGTTTGGCGGGGGGTTTAAAGTCATATATAAATCGAAACTGAATCTTCTTGTTAATAATAAAATACTTTTGGGTGAAAAATAAAAAAAATAATCCTGAAGTGGCACGTGGAATCCGAAATCCAGAAACTACAACCGCCGTGCAAAGCAGCCCTCTTGCCCGGGGTGACCTCTACAGGAGGCCGCCGAGGAAGCCTCCACAGCAAATGTGGCCGCCCATCGAAGGATAAATCTGACCGGCTAAAGCGTAGCAGCAGCAGGCTTTCGCGACCAAATATTATCCGTGATAGAGACTTTTTTTTGGGGGTGTAAATATAAACGTGTCGTTAAACCCGCCACCCCCACACGGCAAATTAGTCAGGTTTGTCACCTAAACAAAACATTACTCTATTGTATGTAGGGTGTGTAGATATGTATGCATACTAAATAAATATTGGGTGGGCGGGGGGTAAAACATTATTGAAGGGGAGGGGGGGTCGACAATTTTTGGAAACCTTTTAGATCAACTATTTACCCACCACTTTCGATAACTTCTTTATTCAGGCCTTCTGTAAGGCTCTTAGAATTTTGTTGACGGACAAATGGTCAGACAAACGGAACGCCGGGCTTTTATAATAGCTTAGTTTCTACTCATTGGTTCTTTCGGTAAAGTCACGTATGTAGAAATGAAACAAAATTTAAATGAATCACAAATAAAATATTTTTTTTAGAAATCACAATAATTAACAAATAAAATAAAATTTAAATAGTTCTTTATTTAAATTTAATTTTACTTGTGATTTATTTAAAATTAGATTTGGTTCTTTCGGTACATAATAAATAACAATACATCAGAAATAAAATACAATTAAAATAGTGATTTTTATTTCATTTATTTGTGATTTATTGTGATTCATTTTAATTTTATTTGTGATTTATTTTAATTGAATTTATTTCTACATACGTGACTTTACCGAAAGAACCAATGAGTAGAGTAATTCCTGCAGTCACGAAAGCTTCAATTCTAGCTTAGAATATGTGTCTGTATGTTATGTTTTTAAGAGAAGATAAGGTTTAAAATAAATATATTTTTCCTCCGGGTAAAAGCCGGGTACTTCCTGCTCGTATTTAATAATTGTACCGCTTGATTTCATCCGTGAGTTAGCGAAGGAGTGTGATTATTATTTACGTATTTTTATTTTTTAAAAGATAAACACTTTTTATTTTATTTTACTAGGAAAGGCCAACTGAGTTGTTGTCAGATGCGACCGGGACACAAATGATAACCCACCGAAGTGGCTCATCGTGTGCGATCATTTATATCAGCAACCAAATACTCGAACACGCGTGGTGACGTTGATTCTAAACGTGGAGGGGAAAACCGGAGGACCCGGAGAAAAATCCACGCGACCACGGGGAGATATAGAAAGAGAGAGACACGCAATCTCCAATTATATTATAGAGCAGGCATCGCCAGGGTCGGCATCGAACCTACGACCTCCTGCATACCATGCAAGGGAGATAACATCTCCTAGCCACCGTCATGATGATGAGAGAGAGACACGCAAACTCCAATTATACAGCAGGCATCATCAGGGTCGGGATCGAACCCACGACCTCCTGCATACCGGGCAAGGGAGATAACATCTCCTAGCCACCGTGATTATGATGAGAGAGAGAGAGACGCAAACTCAAATTATACAGCAGGCATCGTCAGGGTCGGGATCGAACCCACGACCTCCTGCATACCGGGCGAGGGAGACAACATTCCTTCACTGCCTCCCTCCCTGCCCCCACCGCCCCCCGCAGCCTGAACATGAGCGCGCTGGGTGGGAGCCCCTTCCTGGACCTGCAGGACGTGGAGGCGGAGGCGACGCGGTCTCACCGACGCAACTACGGCGCCTTCGCCCTTGAGCAGCTGCCGTACCGCATGCGCCCCAGCGGTGAGCGCCCGCCGGTTAGTGCCGGTGCGGCGGAACCAGACCGCACGTCACAGGTCGCAACCGGGTACCCGACACCCGTACCCTACCCGATACCCGGCTACCCGTACCCGGCCGAGTACGGGTACGGGTAGCCGTTTGCGACCCTGGTGCGGCCGGGTACGGGTACGGGTAGGCGGTTAGTCACTGGTGAGTAACCGTTTGTCACTCATTTCGGGTAGGGTACGGGTACGGGTAGGATACGGCTACCTGTACCCGGCCGGGTAGGGGTACCCATTTGCGACCCTGGTGCGGCCGGGTACGGGTAAGGAATCAAAACCCGTTTGCGACCTCTGCCGCACGTCGCCGTAGCGGCGGCAGTCGCACTCGTGTCGCAATCCGCGCGTGTTGCCAGAAGATCCGCACGTGTCGTACGATCGCGCATTGTATGCTCCGCGTGTGTCGCATGATCCGCGTGTGTCGTACGAACGCGCGCGCCGCCCGCCTCCTCAACGAAGCGGCTTGTCGCGTGGGGATTTACAGCAGCGAAATGCTCTGAACGCGTGACGTTGATTCTAAATGTGGAGGGAAAGAACCGGAGGACCCGGAGAGAAATCCACGCAACCACGGGGAGATGGAGACACGCAAACTCCGAATATACAGCACCAGGCGTTAAGGTCAAGATCGAACCCACGACCTCCTGCATACCAGGCGAGGTAGTTAACATCTCCTAGCCACCGTGATGATGATGATGAGAGAAAGACACGCATACTCCAAATATACAGCAGCAGGTGTTAAGGTCAGGATCGAACCCACGACCTCCTGCATACCAGGCGAGGTAGTTAACATCTCTTAGCCACCGTGATGATGATGATGATGAGAGAGAGAGCCACGCAAACTCCAAATATACAGCAGCAGGCGTCAGAGTCGGGACCGAACCCACGACCTCCTCATACCAGGCGAGGTAGTTAACATCTCACGAACACACACACAACGATGGGGCCGATTGTGTGTGCGTGGGGTCACTTAGAGAACTGCTCACCCTACCCGCACCTGTCAAAGGAATGTGGAATTTCTACCACACGAAAGGTGCAGCCACAGTGGTGGTTATATTTAGCCAGGTAGTGTTTTGACTTTGTATTTACGTCTAAATATAAGATCTGGTGATGCACGTTTGATGTAGTGTCACAGTGACAAATCATACAAGAAAAACCCTAGGCACAGTCATCACGTGAAAAGGGACATTTGCCTGAAGCGTCATACACCTTTAAGGTCGCAGCATTATCGAGGAATGTGTCGAGGGTTTTGTAATTTTTTAGATAACTTAAAGACGGGTTTTTTTTTTGCAATGCCGCTGTAGGCAGTACTAAAGGTCGGGGCATCAATCGGGTGCAACCGCAACAAACATAAAACAAAAACATGAACAAGAAAACATCTTAAAGTGACTATGTGCAAACAGAAAATCAAAGAAAAGACAGCAAAATATTGCAGAAAAAGCACCGTACACCAACACTGTGTGCAAAAATCCCAGTGGGATGCAAGTCAAACAACAACAACCACAAGACAACTTCGATTAAGGCCATCAGTCTAACTCTGTACTACAACAAACAAACATGGCCAAACCAAAAACGTTTCGAAAATCACAAAAATAAAGCCATAAAGGCAATGAAACAGTGATCATAGGAAATGTGACCGAAATTTCACAATAAACGACGTCAACAACATGTACTACCAAACTCTGCAGCCATAGCTGGCTGCATGAGTCACTCCACAACAGCAGGAGCATCAGTCGGAGTATCAACATTTTTCAATGCACCTTTAAGATCAGCACACTAAATCAAACACATCAAGGAAATGGCACGGCCGTCCACGCGAACCAGGCTGGTGACTTGTGACGAGGCTCGGGCAATCCGTGCCGTCCTTAACATCCCTCTGGGATTTCCCGTCGCGCTTTGCAAAGCAAATAAGTAATATATATATTTTTTTACTTTTTAAAAAAACACGCTTTTATGAAATGTACTAGTAATGGCAGAACTCCACGACTCCAGGAAGTGGCCCCGAAGATTTCCATACCGTAAGCGACCATGGACAATTACAGCCAAAGTCAGTTGACCGTGGACAATTAGACCAAGCCGAAAGATAACATACAAAAAATAATGTTAAAAAATATTTTTTTATGATAGAATATGGTATTGTCATCAGTATGACATACGTATACAAAGTTTGCAGTCGATACCACATTGGGAAGTGGGTTAAAATTGAGTTATAATATTTGAGGATACAACAACGACAACAACAGACAGAGTGAGTTAAAAGAAAGCTTGTAAATAAAAAAAAATTAACCCGTAAAAACAAAGTTTTTCACTATAAATCCTTTATATGCGTGGCGGCTAGAGTCCTCTCGTCCTCTGGCTTGAGATGGCTGCCACCTATGGGTCAGATGATTGCCTGCCACCATTAAGCAATTGGTAATTACATCTAAAAAAAAATTGGCTAAAAAGTGTAACATTTTGGAAAAAAAATTTCACGAAAATAAATTGTCACGCACAACGAGTCTGTGTGGAAAATGTCAGCTCGATTGGAACACGGGAAGTGGGATACAAAACGATCGAAAGATTTGCACGGTCGTAAGCGCGTAAGCAAGCAAGCAAGTGAACTTAATATAAAGGATTTAAAAAGCGTTCACACCGCTCCAATCTCCCTCCACCAGCATGAGTCATCGCACAACTTCTGCCGTTGCAGTCGATCGGACATCATTATTGTTTGACTATTGGCTGGGGAGCAGTAGAAAGAGAGAGACGCTTCATGTCATGAATGTCCGAATAAATGCGTGGTGTTCAAATGTTTAGATTCGTAATTGGCTCGACGTGACACACACGTGTTCCCTCCGAGGCCAATTTAGGGTGTGCAGACAAATATAGAGTCAGTAGATACTACTGACTCTATTGTATGTAGGGTGTGTGAAGGCACATAGAGTCAGTAGATACTACTGACTCTATTGTATGTAGGGTGTGTGTAGACATATATAGAGTCAGTAGATACTATTGTATGTAGAGTGTGTGTCGGCAAATGTAGAGTCAGTAGATACCTACTGACTCTATTGTATGTAGGGTGTGTGTAGGCATATATATGCCATGGACGGCCGAAACACTCGTTTATAAAATCTGCCTTCACGTCATTTGGCAAGTCTCACAGAGTGGACGTTTGGTCCCGTGTCGCCAAAGGGTGGACATGTCCGACTGTGTTGGTGGTGGGGGGGTCCCCTTCTTAGAGTTTTGAAACTTCGTTTGCAGACTCGTAAGTTGTTGTGAAAGCCACCACTTCAACGTTTTTCAACGTTGGCCCAAAATACCGACGGAAGTTCACAGTTTCTAGTTTGTGTCGTGTAACCCGATGAGAACTAAACTAACCTGCGTGTTTTGTTTTGTTAACCAGGCACACACAATGTGCATTCCTGGAAACCCCCCGCGGCAAATCGAATCGACGCAAACCGCGCCCCATTCTCCCACAATCGAGAACAAAACATTTGCCGATGTAGCTCATCTTGGGTGAACATCCACACAAGAAGCTTCTGCGTCGCCGTTAAACGATCCCGCGGTGGCATATTTTGTTTGACATGCGCATTCGTAAACGCGGATCGTCATAAACCGAACACCGCCCCGTACCGATTTACATGGGTTCCTGCAGGCAAGCATCCAGACCTTGCGTGGGTCCTGGGATTAGAAACTCGCGATGACATCACCGTTCATCCCGTGACCTCCCCATGGGTTCCCGTGTTGCACCAGATTGGAATCCAATTACGAAGTTGTGGGAATTACCGTCGTTCCTGTGACTTAATGAGCCGGGACTCCACCTGATCTCTAAGCTCGGCGGGTGACAAGCCCGGACGGTGCTCGCTTGGATGGGTGACCACCTCCGATTAGCACGGTTGGCTACGTAAGGTGCGAAAGAAGTTAGGCATACGTGCACACACCGTGAGTGAAACAGATTGTGGTAGGCGTGTGGAGCGATGCAGCGTGGCAGCGCAGTGGCTGATGCGTCCGCGCATCGCGACAAATCGGGCCTGGGTTCGATTCTCGATTCGGAGTGCCTTTCTCTGTGGGGTTTGGTATGTTCTACCACTGTTCTACATGGGCTTTTCTCCGTGTTCTGAAGTTTCCTTCCATAGATAAAAAAATATATATAAACCATACGATATAACCAAATATGCTGATGCAATAAGAGCCTCCTCAAGGACAGTCTTTAGACTCAGTGTTTGTGTTCCTCTTGTAAATAAGTATTTATCACATTTAAATGTGTCCATTAGTAGGGACTCGCCATGTTGAAAAACCTGCCAAATTGATCAAAACCTGGCCTAAAACTCGGTGATAGAACCGGTGCCAAAAGGCTTCTCCCCTTACTGGCCACGGTGGAGAAATCGTAAAAGTGTGTCATCATCTCGTTACGACGATGACCGAAACCCTTCCTAGCTAATGTGGCGCGCGTGTGAAGCGTCGCGGAATCCACGTGCGCATGTGAAGCGTCGCGGAATCCACTTGCGCATGTGAAGCGTTGTAGAATCCACGTGCGCGTGTGAAGCGTCACAGAATCCACGTGCGACGCGTCGCGGAATCCACTTGCGCATGTAAAGCATCGCAGAATCCACGTGCGCGTGTGAAGCGTCACGGAATCCACGTGCGCGTGTGGAGCGTCACAAAATCCACGTGCGCGTGTGAAGCGACGCATAATCCACGTGAGTGTGTGAAGCGTCGAATAATCCACGTGCGCGTGTGAAGCGACGCATAATCCACGTGCGCGTGTGAAGCGACGCGGAATCCACGTGCGTGTGTGAATTGTCGTAGAATCCACGTGCGCGTGTGAAGCGTCGCAGAATCCATGGCGTGCGCGTACATTTTTTCGTTCCTTCTGCGTTTTTTTTTATTCCAGATGCTCTGACCATCCGGTGGATTTTAAAGTTGATGGTCAACGTAACGACGCCGCGGGAACTATCCAAGTGAGTCACCTGGCACGCGTCACGAAATTCGAGGGGTTTCTATTTTCTTTTTTCGGTTCTTACTGGAGCAGATCTGTGAGAGCTCAGCTGCTACCTCGAGCCCTGGGGGTTAAGAGTTTATCACGCGCGCTTGTTTATGGCTAAATCGAACCGCCACATTTCTGGGAGGCTCAACAAGTTCGTCCGCCGTTCGCGTGCCACCAGCACGGTTACTTGCACCGGGCCTAGGTCGACTCAGCCTCAAATGAGTACCTGGTCCGGTGGTAAAAAAAATATATAAAACATTTTAAAATAAAAAAACATCAGCACTGGGAAGACAAAGGCGGCCGGGTGTGATTAGGGGCCGTCCATAAATGACGTCACAAACCTAGGGGTGGAGGGGGGTCAGACATTTGTGACAATATGTGACGAGGGGGCGGGGGGTTGAGAAATGTGACGTCACATCAAAATGCGCAACTTTAAATAAATATAGACAACACGTTCTACTTAATTAAATCGACTTTTTAATAAATGTTTTCTCCTACAACATCAGAGTGCAGCGCCACATTAAATACGCACTACAATGACAATAGTTCAAAGATATTTGAAACATGTTTTTTTTTTTGGGGGGGGGGGGGCATAGCTGTGACACGTTATATTTGGGGGGGGGGGGTTCTGACTTTTTGTGACGCCGTGCGACGAGGGTGGGTTAAAAAATCGTCCAAAATCTCGTGACGTCATTTATGGACGGCCCCGTACGGGTGGTGGTGGAGGGGGGGTGAAATCTTTGCCTTGTGCACCGCAGCTTGGCGTGCAAGCGCTGCGTCGTCGTGGGCAACGGACGAGTCCTCAAGGGCAGCGGCCTGGGAGAGAGGATCGACTCATATGACGTCATCCTGCGGTGAGCACGCTAACCGTTGCGCCACCGCTCCCGCCACCCACCCGTCACAGTGCCTACCGCGAAGGCCCCCTTTTAAACTAAACTATTTATATATTTTTTTGTTTTGCCAGGTAAGGGCTGCTGAGCTGTAGGGGCTGTTTAAAAATAGAGCGCGTTTAAAGAACACATTCCTGCGGAGGGAGCTGGTAGGAACGTTGGGTTGCACGGTCAATGGCCAGGGTCAATGGCGACGTGGTGTATTCCGCAAATATGGCCGACTGTGAGGGCGGGCACAAGCCGGCGTGAGTAGGTTAAACGTTGAGTTTTATAAGGGCACCACGGGGTGACCAGCCCCTCCCCACCCAGCCCCACCCCTTCCACCCCCCACCCAGCCCCACCCTCCCTACCCCCTCCCCCACCTCATCCCCCCCCTACCTCACCCCCCCTACCTCACCCCTCTTATTGCCACAGGTGGGGAGGGACAGAGCTGAGAGATTAACAATTGCCACTGTTAAAAGTTGACAATTGCCACATTAGGCCATTGTCAACTTTCCTTCCGTGACTGTCCTGGAAATTCCCACCGCTCCTCCTCCAGCTTGTGATGAACTTCATTGTGGGTTGCTGCTGCATAACTTTGATGATGATAATAGACCCTATTGTTGGTTCGGCGTACTGTGGAAAGGTGGCAATCCTACCACTCACTCACTTGCTTGCTCAACCGCACATCCACCCACCCACTCACTCATAAACTCACTTATTCATTCACCCACCCACTCACTCTCCCACCTACTCATTTACTCGCACACGAGGGTTGGCACCCGGTACAATCCGGGAAATCGGTGCCACCTCTGTTCGAGCGGCAGCTGGAATTGGTTTGTAAACGAGATCTGGTGTTGAACTTCATCTACTTACAACAACTCACTGCCCAGTGCTGACTGAGAAGTGTGTCTGGGTTTGGTATCTCCGGTGGGAAGTTTGGCGGGACCTCGTCTGAACAAGTTAAACAATGTGAAGACATCTCAGGCTATCGGTGCAACTCGAGCTGATTTGCCGATTACATAAAAAATCGCCCGAGTATCCCAATCGTCTCCTTTTCCCGCGGCCGATTTTTTTCTATCCCCTTTAAAAACGTTGCCACCCACCCCCCTCCGAACATCCCACCTCCCGAAGGCGGGCAACCCCCCGAAACAACAACAACAACCAACAAACACCAACAACAAACACCGTCGCGACAATCCATTGTAACGAGCGCGAAATGTGCCCCCTCTGTCGGGACGCGGCAGCATGAACGACGCTCCTTTGCGCGGCCACGTGGGGGACGTGGGCAGCCGGACGACGATGCGCCTCTGCTACCCGGAGTCGGCGCACGTGCGGCGCGAGGACTTTGACGCCAGCACGCTGCTCGTCTTCGTGCCCTTCAAGACGCGCGACCTCCAGTGGCTGCTCGGCGTGCTCAACCACCACCGCGTGGTGCGGAGTTGTTGCGGCGCTCGGTGGCGGCGGTGGTGGTGGTGACGGTGGTGGTGGTGGTGATGATGATGACGGTGGTGTTGGTGGTGACGGTGGTGGTGTTGGTGATGATGGTAACGGTGGTGGTGGTGACGGTAGTGGTAGTGACCGTGGTGGTGACGGTGGTGGTGGTAATGGTGGTGGTGTTGGTGGTGATGATGGTGATGGTGGTGTTGGTGGTGGTGGTGACGGTGGTGGTGACAGTGGTGGTGGTGTTGATGGTGGTGGTGTTGGTGGTGGTGTTGGTGACGGTGGTGGTGTTGGTGGTGTTGGTGGTGATGGTGTTGGTGGTGATGGTCGTGACGCTGGTCGTGGTGACTGTGGTGGTCGTAATGGTAGATACTGGAATCCGATTAGCTATGAAGCACTTTTTCACAGATGTCCAGTAATCATGATGGTATAGGATGGTGGTAATCGTGGTGATCGTGGCGATGTATTTATGTATTTAAGGGCAATGTCTCGGCCTCGCTGTGCGCTGCGTTGCACCACTATCCGAGTAGATAACCTCGCATTCAATAAACCTTCAGAGCCAGGGTGAACATCCAACTCCAAACGTATTTAATGAATTGAAAGAGGTAAAACTGATGGAAAAAGACAGCACAAATACAGAATCCGTTAATACTTGGAAATATCAAAACAATGAATGAACACTACAGCATCACAACATTGTCCTAGATAACATGTTTCTCAACAATAGATCCTGGATGGACCAGGCACCTACATTAGTACTGAATAGTTACACAAGAGAATAAGCTACTGTGTTAAATAAGGGCACATCGTGTAATCACCGTACTGCAGCTTAAATGTAAGCACTACACATAACACTGAAGTGTGGATGAGATATTTCGTCATCCTTGCTCTCAAGATCGCAATAAGGTTACATGGGTACAAGTCTGACTCGACTTTTTCAATTACAAGTAACATTCACAATAAGGCAAGTGGCAGGCTTCATTGTTTATTCGGCCTCATATTTATCATAACTTAACAGCATTATAAAGGCATTTACAGCATTATAACGGCCATGCTAACATTATAACAGCATTCCCAGTATTATAAGAACATAAACGAACTTACAGACAATGCTTCTTAAAGTCCCACAATGACCAGATGCACCTGTCTTCACTGAGACGCTGTTTGTGCTGCCATTTTGTACTCTGTGTAATGTTTGACACCCTGCCACGTGGCTGAGAGAATCTTAAATCGTAACTTCCTGGTCACGTGACCAAACTCAACATCAAAACAGGAAATTCTCGTGTACACACACCCCCTCACCTGTCGTGAGGCAGAACAGACAACAAACTAAAGACAAACATAAATTAGTTTTCAATTTAGATGATTTAAAAGTGCATGGCTCCAGTGGCTTCCTAATATCGGAAGAGCCTCCCAGACAGCCGCAGAAGCGCGTCTGAAAGCGCCACGCGATGCGGTACCGTCTTTGTTCGATGGTTGAGCCAAAAGTCGCTGCTGTGAGGATGACCGGAGTTGGCATGATGGTCTATGCCCCTCGACGAGATCAGCGAGGTATTGTGGTTCGAAGGTGGTGGTGGTGGTTGGGACTATTTTCCCCAGCCGCCTGGCCGCCCAGCTATTGTAACCGTTTCTAAAGACCGCCGAATGAGATGCCGTCGCGCGTCCCGTCTAAAAAGTGACGCCCGGCCGTGGCACCGGCCACCCACCGGACCTCCCCGTGTGCCGTGCCGACCTCGCTGAAGCGCTCGCGAGCAGCCCCTCGCCCCGACTGCTTGCCAAAGGCTACACTGGGGACCTTTGTCGTTTTCCACCACCACCGCCCCCCCCCTGTACCCCAGGGCCCGCGGGGCTTCTGGAAGAGGGTGCCTACGGAGCTGCAATTCCCTGCGAGCCGGATCCGGATCCTCAACCCGGCCTTCGTGAGGGAGGCCGCCACGGACTTCCTCAACATCTCGTCGGACACCAAGTCGGGCAAGGTTTGTAGCCGAAGTGTTACGGTCCCGGGAACGCGGCTGCGCTGCCCTGCGCAGTCCGCCGAGCGCCAGCTCCGCGAGCTGATTTCATCGCTCCATCTCCCACGGCGGTTCTTCAGTACCACCGTGGGAGAAGTTCCGCTCCTTGGCAGCGACCCTGTAAGTCGTTCTTCACCTCCGATTAGCACGGTCGGCTACGTACAGTGCAAAAGAAATCCCACGTACGTACGTACGTACTCGCGTTCCTTCATCCCTTCCAGGCCATGGCGGGTCCCCGCCCAGGTCCCGCTAACTTTTTTTCCCGACGGGCTTGAGTGACGTCCCAACCTCGCTCGTGCGCATTCTCCCAACAAACGGAAAATCACGGCGCTTTTGTCGTTACGGAATCGACGCGCGCGTTCCCCTGTTTCTATTTCTTCCCCCGGTGTTGACATCTGCTCGCTCTCGGCGGCGCGTGGCTGCGCGCATGCTTGGTCGCAGGCGAAGAACCCCACGACGGGCGTGATCGCCATCACGCTGGCGCTGCACCTCTGCGACGAGGTGCACCTCGCCGGATTCGGGTACAACGTCAACTCCCCCGGCAGCCCCGTGCACTACTACGGCCAGGACACCATGTCCTCCATCATCAAGGTGCCACGCGCCCATGCACCAGACGTAGGGATATTCGGATAGCCGAGCGGTAGGGACACAAGGCAGCCTGCGGGCACAGCTCGGGAAGATTCTCCCACTGCCTTTGATAAGTCGGAGCCCTCGAGCATTTACACAGTTGCGTCAAATGCACCAGTTGTGAAGGTTATCGTTTTCTTGCATCATTGTTGTTGGGAGTGATGTCCATGTGCTCGCGTCTGAGCGTGTACACACACTGGATTTCTGCTTTGCATGCGAGACCCGTCGGGCGAAGAGCCAGACGGACGAACTAAACTCCTGCACGAACGCCCTCAACCCTGGTTGTAAAGCGTTAACACGTGGTCACCTCTGGACCTCCGATTAGCACGGTTGGCTACGTTCGGTGTGAAAAAAGCTCAACGTACATTCATGCACCTGCACATCGGTGACCTTCAGTGACGTTAGAAATTGGAATCTCACCCCGAGAACCATAATTTATTCACACATCCTCCTGCTCCCTCTCCGCAACCTGTCCCGTCTCCCCCACCCGCCCGCCCCCCGTGCGATTCTGCTTCCCAAAGTCTACCTACCACAACATCACTATCGAGCGGACATTCCTCAGGAAGCTGAAGGAGGGAGAAGCCATTGTGGACCTGACGCACCTGGCCGGCACATGACGCTCGTCCGCTCGCTCGCGCGAGGAGGGCAGGCGTCGATCGGCCGGGCGGACTGACGGCAAATCCTGCCGAAGTCCGGCAGAAGTTGTGCAACTTCGGCCAGTTGCGAGGCCCAGCACGGCAAAAAAAAAAAAACTCACGGCCGTCCGCCCCACCTTGACAGCGGCGGTACCACTCGTCGCTCTCAAGGGAAAAGAGGTGGGGCGACGCGTCGACGCCGACACCACGCGGCCGCTTAGCGCCTCCACCCCGAGACGCGCAAAGTGTTTTCTCTACCAGCAAGGTGGCGGTGGCGGCAACCGCCGCTGCGTGGATCCGCTCCCGGCAAGGCAGTGTGCGGCCGCGTGCTCCCCCCCCCCACCTCACCGAGCAGAGTTTGAGGGGGGGGCGGGTGCTCCGAGTCAGCGTCGCCCGTCGTCGCGGTTGCATCTCGCCGTGCCCTCCCGCCACGAAGGATTCCGAAAACCGACGACTCGGCAATCAGGGAACACGCTGCACTCGCGCGCTCGCCCACGATTTCTTCGCCTGCTGTGTTTTTGACAACTAAAATTTTGCCCGTCTTAAGATGAGTTTTTACTGTTTTATATTTAAAAGAGATTTTATATATATATTTAGCGCGGCAGGGTGGCGCAGTGTTTAACGCTCGTGTCTCGCAGCAAGAACCGCCTGGGTTCGATGGTTCTCTCCTCCCCTGTTCTGCATGGGTTCCCTCCGGGGCCTCGGGTTTCCCCCTTTCCATAGCTACAAAGAAAATCACAGACAATGTAACCGGTGCCGGTCAACACATCCCAGTGTCAGAAAATGACCTGTAAATCACTCAATTGGGATTACACATAGGTGCATCGCCCCTGACTGCAAACACCTGGCAGGACCCTCCTGAGGGCCAAGTGGTGGCGAGAAGGAGGTCGTGGGTGCGATCCCGACCCTGACGTCTGCTGTATATTTGGAGTTTGCGTGTCTCTCTCCACCGGGGTCGTGTGGGTTTTTCTCTGGGGTCCTCCGGTTTTTCCCTCCACATTTAGAATCGATGCGCGTTTTTGATGATTTGGCTGCTATAAATGTCTACATGATGAGCCACTTCGTTGAGCTATCATTTGTGGCGAGGTCGCTCCTGAAAAAGAGCTACTACTAGGCATTTAGAAATTAATTGATGCTTATTAAAACACGTGTTTTTAAATATGGACAGCCAAAAGATGTTGAATCAATGAGATGCCAGGACGTAGGATCATAACTCATGTTAGGGTTATGGTTTAATCCATGGCACTATCTGAGACTGGGCCTTATTTTGTAGAATTAAAATTGTAAAAAAATAAATGAAAAAGAGTCTTGAGACCCAGTGAAAATTTTCTGGGAAAACTAGACGCTTAATATTAACTGGTAATTTTTTTTTACACATTCTACAGGGCCCTAGGCATTTACAAATGAGTTAATGCTGATTAAAAAAACGTGTGTGTGTGTCTAAATATGGGCTGCCAAAACATGTTGAATCAATGAGATATCAAGACGTAGGAATATAACTTATTCTTGATTTTAAGCCTTCGTGACTGCAGGAATCTATACTCTTTGGTTCTTTTGGTAAAGTTACGGAGGTAGAAAGTAAAATAAAATAAATCACGACGTTTCAGCAGACATCGCAGCTGTCGCGATTTTCACCTGAAGACGGGCGCTTGTGTTGCGTTCGAAACGTCGTGATTTATTTTATTTCTACCTACGATTATAACTCATGTTAGGGTTATGGTTTGAACCATGGCACTATCTGAGTGTGCCTCCCCCACCCCGGCACATCCATAGCCACGCCGAGCTTGAGCGCACTTGATGCTGTCACTAAGCCGAGTCCTTCACCTCCCGTCCAGCGGCACATGAACCTTATGGAGGGACCCCGGAGTCCCATAAGACCCCGGTTCTCGCATAAACATATTATAATGTAAACAAAAACTTTGCTCTTTTTCACCAATGGGTTTTAAGGATGGTGGCAAGTGTTGTCTTGTTAAACTATGCCTTTAAAACTGAAACCTACTTACCTGCAGTACCTCTATTTAAATACACTATCCAATTTTTTTTTTACACCCCACTGTCAATCATCGTGTTTCTTAGTGTGGATTTGTGAACACACTTTGTAATCAGTACATAAAATAGTACGCGTTTTCAATGCGTTGTTCATATTCTAATACGCGTTTATGCCAATGTTACTCTACAGAGCAGTGGGTCGCCGCTCCTCTTATCCGCATTGATAAGAGCGGTATGTGGGCACTACGGCTTAACCACAAAAAAAAACCTATCTGCACAGATATATACGGACAAGAGTAGTATTATCAAACAGGGGGAAGTAATGGTGCGACGCATCTCATCTGTTAAATATCTGCAGGTACTAGGATTGTAATCGATTGATCCTGGCTGCAGACATTGGTAGGTCACAAATAATAATGAAGATAAGAGAGGAGTTTCACTGTATGATGCATTCCGTTATGACAAATAAAGGACTTAAGTCGTGTAGGCAGTTTGAGCAGCTTTGGATAAGACTTATGATCCTGCCCATACTCGAGCATGGAGTGCATTCGCTTGTTCAGCTCTTCTGCGCATTCGTCCTCGCTGCTGCTGCGTTCGGACGACACGGCAACAGAATGATTCGCGCCAGGCGGGTCGCGGCGTTTATGTGCGCGGTGGGACGGAGTCGCCAAAAATTAAAATAATTATTTTTGATTTTGACTTCCGTTTATTCGGGAGCCCGGGGTCCCGCCATAAGGTTCGCACGTGTAAACCAGAAGGGGAGACAATGTTTTGTGTTGTTATTACCACGTCCCCCAACTATTGTCGCGTTTCTGTCGATTTAATCGAAGCGATAAATACGATTTGGAATATTTATTTTAGATTGGAGAAGGAATCCGATGAGCTATGAAGCTCTTTTGTCACATATGTCCAGCATTGGGCACGGGAGTCGTGAATTTACAACAGCAAACAATAAAAACAAATACCATAGGAGTGCAAAATAGGGAAAATGGTAAGCAAGTCACTAAATTTGAAAATGTTAAATAAATACATTCGTTATGTAAGTACGATTTTATCAAGATTGGGCAAGGCAGCAAAAATAGCGACGAAACATTCCAAGATTCCCACACCAAAATAACGCCACACAGTCGCCTCTCGAAAGAATGGCACATTAGCATTGAACTATCGTGAACTACACAGGTAAGGATACAAACAATTGGTGGGGCAATGAACTCTGCCCAGGCCGCCATGGTGGCGAGATGTTAACTACCTTGCCTGGTATGCAGGAGGTCGTGGGTTCGATCCTGATGCCTGCTGTATATTTGGAATTTGCAGTGTATCTCTCCCCGTGGCCAATGTGGATTTTTCTCCGGGTCCTCCGGTTATCCCCCCCACCCCCCTCCACATTTGCCTAGCAATACATTCTCCACGTGACGATAAGACACTTCGTTGGACGTATCGATTTTCGGCAGTCAGGACGCTTCTGAAAAAATGAGCTACGGAGCACAGAGGGAGTTACCTGGTGGTAAAAAAAAAACCGCTGGCGACCCGCGCATCGAAGTCGGGTTGGAGTCGTCGGTCGACAACGCGGACCGGGCAGGGAGGAGGGCAGAGAGACAGAGAGAGAGAGGCCGTGGCGGTGGTACCCGGGATCCCGGGTCGGGTCTTTAGACTGTGACGCGTTGTCTGGATTTACTTGAAACCAGGTGGGCTGATTGTGGCCACGCTCGTTGCTTTTGCAGTCGAATGTAAAAGCTTAGCAAGACGCGGGCAACCTCTTTAACCTTTCTGACCCCAGAGGTGTTTATGACGCTATCTCTGTAATTTTGTTGTACAAAAAAAAATAGTTTTTTTTGTAAAGATTTGAAGAATAAGAATAATATTAATAATAAACCGCTATATTTTACATATGTAAATTGGTGTTTTTGGAATGCGTGTGTTTTGTTCACCTATCACACTAAACATCGGAACGTTACGATTTGTGTGCATCGATTATTTTATTTTTTACGGAAATTTGTACGTCTAAAGATGAAATTTATATGTCAATGGGATTGGATAATCGGAAAATTATTGGTGAATATTTTACTTGACCGTACAGTCATTTAATGACACGTGCAAAGTTAATAAACGTTTGAAAAACACGGCTTACATTTTCGTCATTTATTTTGTAACGGCATCATGAATCGCTAAAATGTCCCGCGTCCAAATGTTTGTCTGTGCTACAAACCCGGCAAGTCCCAATCACAACCAACACCAGCGGTCATGATCTGAACCGACTGAACCTCCAATGAATACCTGGTGCGTCACTAGGGAGACAAAGGCGGCCGGGCGTGGTGCTGGCCACCCACCCCTCTTCGCATTCATAGGTGCTCGCTCACAATATTCGCCCCAACAGTTGAAGGCTATGCAGGTAATTTTTTTATCTTGATGTGTGTGTGTGCTTAGGATTACATTGCAAATAAAAAAATACTTAATCAGATTTTTTTTTACGCAGAAAGCACATTACTCAAATATTTCCACTTAACAAAAAAACAACGTACCTTGTTACTAAATATAAAAACAATAAAATCCCCTCAGAAAGTCCCAAAATGTTCGGCGTAGTCTTATTTCTGTTCAATCAGCATGAAGAATATTTAATTACAATTGTGACTTCATTTAATTATGAAGTGTTCATTTAATTTATGTTGTCACTGTTCCAGTGTGGTCCTGCACTCCAAACTAACTACTGCGTCCTGGAATCGGCTTGTGGATTTCATTGGTTTTCATTTCTCTCTCTTTCATATAGTTGGGGTAGGGGTTATCATGAACATTGATACACGGGGACAATCCCACGCACTGGATAAACACATCCCTGCGGAGGGAGCTGGTAGGGACGTTGGATTGCTGGGTCAATGGCCAGGGTCAACGGCGGCGTGGTGTATTCCGCAAATATGCCCGACTGTGAGGGCGGGCACAAGCCGGCGTGAGTAGGTTAAACGTTGAGTTTTATAAGGGCACCACGGGGTGACCAGCCCCTCCCCACCCAGCCCCACCCCTCCCACCCCCCACCCAGCCCCTCCCTTCCCTCCCCCACCCAGCCCCACTCTCCCCACCCAGCCTCTCCCCACCCTCCCCACCCAGCCCCTCCCCACCCTCTCCACCCAGCCCCTCCCCACGCAGCCCCTCCCCCCTCACCCAGCCCCTCCCTGCACGACGGACACAATAATCCCCTGTGGGCTGGTGTAACCAGGAGGTTCCTACCAGTAACATGGGGATCTGTAGAGAGATCGGGAGAAGTGGAGTGGGAGACACCTCGCGTGGAATGTGGGACACAATGACATTGGCGAGTGTGTTGCGATATTACGAACCGTAAATAAATATAAACTATTGTTCCCTGGCACAGTGTAAATGGGCACCTTCCCCAAAATGTTTTTTACTTTTGGGGCAAGAGTAATTATATCTTGCTGTTTTGGTTATCGGTTTAAATTGTGCGCCTGTGTACACCGGCGGTCATCAATGTTGGCCATTAGGTGGCGGCTAGCGGACTCCCTTGAGTGGCTTTCTCATTCATTCGGACCACATGGCTGATGGAGGCCTCATGCAGGCCTGCTCAGTGTCAACATTGCATAACATTTCAACACGTAGGCTTTCGCGAGCAATATTATTCATAATAAACGTTTTTGGGTTAGATCGCGTTATTTATAAATGTGTCGTAACCCTCCACCACCCGACACGGCCAATCAGCAAAAAAGTGTCACGTTGACAAAAGACAAATAGTTCACTACTTTAGCCCACCGGTGTGTTGAAGAGTGAATCCACAACATTTACAATTTTTGAGTACGACGTTTCGCTGGTAATTGCATCCAGCATCATCGGGCAATTCGCCAGGATGGTGAGGCTCTGCTCTTGCTCCCGGTCTTAAATAGAGCAGCAGCAGGCTGACGTCATCATTGCATAACATTGTTTAATTTTTCACAGCCACTTTATCTCAACAATAAATGTGGTGCCACTGATCTGAAGCGCTCTCGTATCTGCATTCCGAGCGGGAAACAGATGCATGTACTTTAAGTTCCTTGTTTCGTTTTCCCGTGTCGTTAAAGCCCTTCCCCATTTCTAACCGCCGCCATCTGTTTTCCTTATTAAAACAACACTTTCGGACGGCGCACAAACACTGTGGCATCCAGGCCACGTTTAAACGCACTGTTCTGTCTGGTAAGTTTAGCACGATGCACAGAAGTGTTCGGCTTGGTTTAATGTCACCGTTAGAGGGAAGTGTCAAACTAGATCCCCCGGTGATCAGATGGCTTTTTTTCACGCGAGGCTCTTGAGTTACAAGGCAAAAGTCGGCATTGATGGCTACACCGTGCTGACGAAACGACTAAATTGTCATCTCATTATCCCGCTGCTACTGCTATGGCCACAATATTGATTATTTTGAGTGGGTGGTCTAGGCAAGGCTGTGCGCATTATACTGGGGATGTCAACCCTCTCGGATTGGCCTGGGAGTCTTTAACGGAATTGGCATCGATCTCCCGGTGCCTATTCAAAACAAACCCGAAGTTTTTTTTTTTATAGAGCGCGTTTAAAGAAAATCCATTTTATTATTTTGACAAAAAAATCTTCAGTGAGAGTTGGCCACCCTAACCGTACCACATGCGGTGATTGTTGCTTTACGAGCAAGGAATAAAAAAAAGCGCCGATTAATTTGGTCGCAATTGCAAGCCAATTGCTGTCCAGAGCTCTCTCCCTGTGTGAGATTCTAACCGTTCGCAGGTAAGACCCACTGAGCTAAATAGCTATTTTTTTCAGAAGCGACCTAGCTATCACAAATGGTTGCCCAACAAAGTGGTTTATCATCACTAGGACATTTACAGCAGCCCAATACTCCAAATGCACGTTGATTCTAAATGTGGAGGTAAAAACCGGAGGTCCCGGAGAAAAATCTACGCGACCACGGGGAGAATATGAAAACTACAAATACGCAGGCGTCAGGGTCGGGATCGAACCCACGACCTCCTGTATACCAGGCGAGGTAGTTAACATCTTGCCACCGTGGGGCGCACGAATTGAATTGACTGAAACTCTGCCACTCGTACCCCAGCAGTGACACAGTCGCGCGCAAAGCTCTCCAACATCACCCCACAACACCGCAGCAAAACAATGACCAAAAACACATTCCTGCGGAGGGAGCTGGTAGGAACGTTGGATTGCTCGGTCAATGGCCAGGGTCAACGGCGGCGTGGTGTATTCCGCAAATATGCCCGACTGTGAGGGCGGGCACAAGCCGGCATGAGTAGGTTAAACGTTGAGTTTTATAAGAGCACCACGGGGTGACCAGCCCCTCCCCACCCAGCCCCACCCTCCCCACCCAGCCCCTCCCTGCACGACGGACGGACGGACACAATAATCCCCTGTGGTCTGGTGTAACCAGGAGGTTCCTACCAGTAATAGAGCAGGCAACACGCGTCTACTCCACCTATCCGTCTCTCCGCATGAAAATTAAATACGAAATAAAAATAAAACATTTCTTACACAACCCATCAGCCGCACGGCGTTTTGGGGGAGTCCGCAAATTTCAGCAGCATTTGCTTCAAGACGAGCAGACTGTGGGCCAGTTTCGGCTTCCAGTGAGTGGACCAGCAGTCAGGCCCGCGTGAATAATTGATTGCCGTGTGTGCCGCCGATATCAGAACCCTCATTCATTGTGTTGCTTGTAACAAAAAAATAACACATACTCGCACCGTACTGTGTTGACATATCCTAAACGCAGCACGTCTTAAGATGCCACAAGGCGGCCTTGAAGACATCATGGTGTACGACCGAACAGAATGTTGAGCCATTCGTTGGTTTTGGTTTAGGGATAGCCTGGGACGCTGTACGTAATTATAGCGCCTAGCTGCAAAGCATTATTTAAATATATTCGATGTCCATAATCAACGTTTTTGGGTTAGATCGCGTTATTTATAAATGTGTCGTAACCCTCCACCACCCGACACGGCCAATCAGCAAAAAAGTGTCACGTTGACAAAAGACAAATAGTTCACTGCTTTAGCCCACCGGTGTGTTGAAGCGTGAAACCAAAACATTTACAAATGTTTCAGTACTGTGACGTTTTGCTGGTAATTGCATCCAGCATCATCGGGCAATTCGCCAGAATGCTGATTGGCCGTGTCGGGTGGTGGAGGGTTACGACACATTTATAAATAACGCGATCTAACCCAAAAACGTTGATTATGAATAATATTGGTCGCGAAAGCCTACGTGTTAAACTATATTCGATGTGTCAAGGGTTTTTCCCCTACCCCCACACCCATTCGCGGAGCATTGGGGAAAACATCGTGAACTTCCCGCTCCATAGATCGCGACCGGTCTTGAGCCCACGTCCGGGTTCACGTGACGGCCCTCTTGCTCACGAGTTCGTCGCTGTATGTTGCCCGCTTCGCTCAAGTGGGATGCAAGGGGGGCTTTCTGTTGCTCGCTGCATGAGGTCACGGTCTGGAAATTTGAAATAACATAACCGCACACCACCAGAAATGGAAAACGCCGAGTGGAAAACCGTGAAGCAGAACTGACTGTCTTACCCTTTAGTTGTACATTTGGAGAGAGAGAGAGAAAAATATATATATATCCCAAATGGTTGCTCAATCGCCGAATGTTTTGGGTTCACAACTTGCCTATTTTGTGACGAAAGGCGAAATGATTCCCTGCTAAAATGTTCACCGAGGCGGTATCAAAGTAACCGGGCAGACCGCGTACGCCTCCCTTCGCACATCTGTCACAAAGTAGTACTAATTTTAACAACCCCAGAGGGATGATGGGTCAACACCCAACAGGATTTGAATTCATAGTATTTTTGATGGCGGGCCACTCACTCAACCTCTGAGCCACCTGGCCATTGTATTCATTTATCCCGGTCGAATGTTTACCCAGAAGGATTTTGTAACAGCTCAGGAAAGGCTGAGACTTCCTCCTCAGCTGGAGGTGGGATGTCATTACTCATTGTACTAAACGAAATTATGAAGATATAAAAATTCACAATGCACCATTCAGAGGGGGGATTGATCGATTATTCCTTGGGTCTTTCGGTAAAGTCACGTAGATAGGTTGAACGAAAATAACAATTTTTTGATATACACAGTAGACTCTCGATTATCCACGCTAATGACGGGGAGGGCGGTCGCGGATAATTCAAAATCGCGGATAATCGAAAAATATAACCATTTTACGAATTATAACGAATAATCACAATTTCCGTTGAACCTATCTACGTGACTTTACCGAAAGACCAAAAGAATATTAATTCTTGCAGTCACGAAAGCTTTAAGTCAATCTTGATAGATTGATTAACATCCGCATTTACAACAAAGTAAATAGCCATGACAAGTTGTAAAACGCAACTAAAGTGCTGTTTGCAAATAAATCCATAATCGTGAGCCATGATCAATCCACTCCTGGGTGAAGGCCCTGCAAAAAAAAAATATAACAGTTCATGAGGACTTATCGAACAGAATCTGAATAATTTCTATACCACAACCACTCCATTATTCACATTTACAAAATGCACCGTGTTGCTTGTTTTGTGCTGACGATCCTATTGTGTAGAGGGAGGCCACTTCGCAATAACATCCGGTAAATCAGACTTATTTGTGTAGCATGAGCCGCAGATGCTATTGGGGAGCAATTTTTATTCAAATAAAACGCATTAATTCCAAGAAGATAAGTCTACAAAAGGATTTGACGGCCACCCGTATACAATGGAGTCTAGGAATAGGGTAGTTCCTGCAAATTGTTTCCACAATTAACACATTCCTACGGAGTGAGCTGGTAGGAGCATTGGGTTGTTCGGTCAATGGCCAGGGTCAACGGCAGCGTGGTGTATTCCGTAAATATGGCCGACTGTGAGGGCGGGCACAAGCCGGCGTGAGTAGGTTAAACGTTGAGTTTTATAAGGGCACCACGGGGTGACCAGCCGCTCCCCACCCAGCCCCACCCCTCCCACCCCCCACCCAGCCCCACCCTCCCCCACCCAGCCCGTCCCCACCAAGCCCCTCCCCACCCAGCCCCTCCCTCCCTCCACACCCAGCCCCTCCCTCCCCACCCAGCTCCTCCCTGCACGACGGACGGACGGACACAATAATCCCCTGTGGGCTGGTGTAACCAGGAGGTTCCTACCAGTATAAAGTTAGCCTGTCTCAAGCAGCTGATAAAGCCTTTGGACTGAGTGTATTGCATTTAAATTAATTAATCATAGATTTAATGCTTAATTCCACGCGTTGCCAACCGGTGACATCATTCATTTCTCAACAAACAGGAATTTACATCCGTTGGGTTTGTTACATTTATTAAAAATTATACACAGTAGATTCTCGATTAACCACGCTAATGACAGGGATGGACGTTGCGGATAATTAAAAATCGCGGATAATCGAAAAATATAACCTGCTCCCGCGCAAAAGACCCGGCCCAGTAAGTGGAAAACAGAGCCACGCCAATCAAAAATCAATCTAACTCCGCCACCCACTGTTGTAAAGATATGCAACTACTGTACTGTAGAGCGATCCAGTGGATTTCGGACATATTTGTTCGGTTTAAGCACATGCCTTGTAATAAACATTCCGAGAATATCAAAGTATAACTGTTTTTAGGTTATTAATTTAGGCTTAAAGGAAAATCCACGAGTTATTAATTGTTAAAATCTCTGGTGTGTGGTTATTCCACGCAGATAATCAAGAGTCTACCGTATATTTGGAAATGTTCCGAGGAATCTTCCTTATGGTTACATGATTGGGAACGATATTTTCGTGCGTTAACTGCTCTGAACAAAATTCGACTTTGTGCAAAAGTTGACCCTTACTGGCCAGAAATATATTGTATCATGTGATGAGTCATACGTTTTGTCAGCTGACAGAAATGACATTCCGGGGGCAAAGGAAACAGATAACAAAACAAATTAGTCCCCCCACCCATCCCTGTACGTGTCACGGTCACACATCTCGAGTGTGGTAACACAACCCATGACTGTGACATGCAGCAGCTGTAGGCACGTGGTTATCAACGATGTGGGGGGAGGTTAATCTCTTTAGGTGACGTCTCTCCTTCTTCTTTGTGCAGCAGATCATCGATTATCTGGCAGCTTCGGTGGAGGAGAGCGTGCGGGATAAAAAAACGCCGAAGAATCATATTTAAAATAGTCAATTTTTGCACATTCTTCGCATGAAATTCTGCTTTATAGGTGTTGTGTATATGTTTTTGTGTTTTCCATTTGTCTATTATGTGAAATTGGCATAAATAAACGTACAACTAAGACCTCAAGCTTCATTTATTAGGTATAGCCTCGTGAGCCATGCGGCTCTTAAGTCGGGTGCAAACGCAACAAACTAAATATGAACACAGAACATCTTAAAGCGACGACGCGTAACAGAAATATCCTGGAATAAACCAGCAAATATAAAAAGAAACGTATTAAAACGCTGCGTGCAAAAATCCCAATGTGGTGCAAGTCAACAATAACAACCATAAGACAATTTAGATTAACCATGTTTTCGAATCACCAAAATAAAGCTATAAAATGTTTTACAACAGTATTCATAGGAACTGTGATTCAAATTTAACAATAAACGATATATATAGCATGTACGACCAAACTCGCAGCCATAGCTGGCAGCATGACACTCCCAGTGTATGATGTGTGAGTCAGTGGTTGTATGAGTGAGTGTATGTGAGTAAGCGTATGATGTGTAAGTATATGATGTGTGAGTCAGTGGTTGTGTGAGTGTATGATGTGTGAGTCAGCGTATGATGTGTAAGTATATGATGTGTGAGTCAGTGGTTGTGTGAGTGAGTGTATGATGTGTGAGTCAGCGTATGATGTGTGAGTCAACGTATGATGAGTGAGTCAGTGTATGATGTGTGAGTCAGTGGTTGTGAGTGTATGTGTGAGTCAGCGTATGATGCGTGAGTGAGTCAGTGGTTGTATGAGTGTATGATGTGTGAGTCAGCGTATGATGCGTGAGTGAGTCAGTGATTATATGAGTGAGTGTATGATGTAAGCGTATGATGAGTGAGTCAGTGTATGATGTGTGAGTCAGTGGTAGTGTGAGTGAGTGTATCCCTCTCTGAGAAGCAATATAACAATGATAAAAATGATAGATTCTCAGAGCTGGAAATTAGCCAAATTAACTGCTGAACCGAATGTACTTGTAATAATAATTTAAATGTATAAAGCGCCCTTAAACAATCGTTCTCAGGGCGCTGTATCGTGTGTTTTTAACAGTCCGTGATGTGCAAAGTGATACCACAGACTCACTAAGAGTATAGATGTACTATAATTTAATCATAATACAAAATCAACACATTCGTCAACAACACTGTGGTCTTAAAATTAAAAAAAATGTAATAGGCAACATCTCAGGCATATTTGCCTTTGTAACACACGTGTGTGTGTGTCGTGCTGTAGGGCGTATTATTGTAGGCAATCAAATACTGAGATGTGGTAAGAAGAACTGGACAGACCAACCCGGTATTTGTGTTTGAAGAAACACCTCCACTTGCCTCACACTGCAGGTGCACTTCATTAAACATCCATCCCGTGAACGTGACAGGTTTTTGGGCAGGCAGACAACCTTAAAAACAATCTTAAAAATGTGAACACCTCGTGAAAATTTCAGTTTACACCATGTGCAAATACTGACACTGGGTGTGTAGGGGGGGGGGGTTTCGTGGCATTTTTGTTTAAACATTTGCTGAGCAAAGGAACAAAGTAACAAAACGTCAAACGGCCAGTAACAAACAGCACCATAAAAGTTGTAAAAGAGTTAATGCCTGAGTGGCGTCATGCGAGTGAACAAGCAGAAGGCGAGGTGACCTGTAGGGTGGTGAAGTGGGTGAGCTGGTGAGTTGCTGAGTGGGTGAGTGGGTGAGTGAGTGGGTGGTGAGTTGGTGAGTGAGTTGGTGAGTGGGTGAGTTGGTGAGTGAGTGAGTGAGTTGGTGAGTGGGTGAGTGAGTGGGTGGGTGAGTTGGTGAGTGGGTGAGTGAGTTGGTGAGTGAGTTGGTGAGTGGGTGAGTGAGTTGGTGAGTGGGTGAGTTGGTGAGTGGATGAGTGAGTTAGTGAGTGGGTGAGTAGGTGAGTGTGGGGAGCGGTAGTGTAGCGGTTAGCGCGCTGCGCTACGAACCCGGCGATTCCAGTTCGATTCCCCCTCACGGCTACCAACACCCAGTGACGATTATCTGAACCGGTCCTAGGCCTCGACCTCTAGGTCGACTCGGCCTCAAATGAGTATCTGGTGCAGTGTGATACAAACATCGCCACTGGGGAAACAAAGGAGGCCGGGCTTGGTGCTGGCCACCCACCCCCTTCGTGTGCTGCGCCGACCTTCATAGATTGCTCGCTAAACAGCACTTGCCCCCACAGTCTGTTAAGGCTACACGGGGGGTCTTTATCTTTGGGTGGTTGAGTGGATGAGTGGGTGGATGAGTGGATGAGTGGGTGGATGGGTGGTCGAGTGGGTGGATGGGTGGTCGAGTGGATGGGTGGTCGAGTGGACGGGTGGTCGAGTGGACGGGTTAGCGAGTGGACGGGTGATCGATGGACGGGTGATCGATGGACGGGTGATCGATGGACGGGTGA
>CM025646.2:2181966-2200986 GCA_014621495.2 Entosphenus tridentatus
GATCGATGGACGGGTGATCGATGGACGGGTGATCGATGGACGGGTGAGCGAGTGGCTGGGTGGATAGGTGAGCGAGTGGATGACTTGAAGTGTGACGGTTGAACACAGGCGGTGTCTGCGGGACATCTGTGGGGAGAAAAATCGCTTGTTAGCCCATGAGATTCCTCCTCCTCCAGTATAAATAAACACACATTCTGATGAGTGTCTGGGGGACAGAGGCAGTCAAATTCACGGGGAAGCAGTCGCCACAGCCGACGGCGTTGCTTGGGCTCACGGTGTCGCATTGCAGAACGTTTGAGCCGGTTTTAGGGGTGTGTGTGTGTGGGTTTATCTCCTTCGAGTTTGAAAAACCAACAGAATGACCCGACGACTGCCTCTCGTGGTGGCAGCAGCGAAACGCAAAACCAGAGACTGAACGATTCCGCCTTGCGTCGTAGTGAGCAAGTGGTGAGGTTTCATTCTTCCTCGTCCGAGAGCGCTTGATTGGTGAGTGGTACACCATTGTGTGTGTTGTTGTTGTTGTTTTTAAAAATCGTTTGAACATCGTGCAGATGAAGAGGTTTACTACAGCGATTTAAAGGGCTCACGAAGTGGTGTTTGCTGGCGTGGTGCTGTGTCGCGAGTGAGATGGGGCTTGTACGATTGTCTCCACGTCGGCAGTAATGAATGCGGTGCGTGTCTGTGTGTAAGTGCACACACGGCATATATAAAGTAGACTTTATCCCAACGCTGCTTTAACAACACTTAAACACAATACGTACTGCATTGGATCGAGCGTTATCACACACACTACAAATACTGCATGTGTAGTGCTGTAGCACGTACTATATACTCTTTGGTTCTTTCGGTAAAGTCACGTAGGTAGAGAAATAAAATAAAATAAATTATTTTCTAAAAAAAATATTTCATAATTTTTTATTTCATAAAAAAACATTTTAGATTTTTTTATTTTATAAAATGTTTTATTTTATATATTTTTTTTATTCTACGTGACTTTGCCGAAAGAACCAAAGCGTATGGATTCATGCAGTCGCGAAAGCTTCGAATCAAGAACTGTACATCTGTACATCGCATAGACACGGTACAAAGCACAGCCATTATCGATCCACTGCTGGATTGGAATGCCTCTTCACACGCCTTAGTGATGTGGGGGGGGGGAGGTTATGAGCCATACTTCACCAATCTGGTCATTGCTGTGGTTTAATCTCGTCGTATTCTTGCACGGGGAACATTGCGTACAGTCGTTTCAATAGGGGCGGCGACATTTCTGTCAATTTGTTGCTTATTTTCTCCCTTAGCGATGGGATTTTATAGGATGTGCATTGGGATTATATCTATATAGGGGGCATGAGGTTAAAGGGGCATTAATAAGGGGTTGACGGCTTTGGTGGTCAGCATCGAACCGGTTTCGTGGTGCGGTCATCAACGAACCGGTTTCGTGGTTCCGAGGGCGTTGCGTTCTTTGCTCTGCTGCTGAGCAAAGACGCACCGTGGAAATTCCACGTTCCTATGGCTGGTCAAGAGCGGCCTCCCACGGGTCGGAATTCTTTGCTCATTATCCTCCATGACTCGGTAGATGGTGATGGTTACTGTACACGCAGCTGATTAATGATTATCGAACGCGGAATTTATGTTCCAAGTGGTTAAGTCGGCTATCACCGTGACAAATAAAACATTAATTTAACACATCCCGTCAGCCACACACGTCTTGCTTGGGAGTACAGTAATGTACTGTACGTATCGGCTGCGTTGGTTGAATAAGAGTGCAGAGAAAAACACTCCTTTTAAACACGTTGTGGGGACGAAGATGATGAATATTGTCGGCTTATATAACGCGTGATGTGTCACTGTGAACAGAGCAGTGCACTCACACACAAAGCGTCAGCCTATGTTAAAAGTCTTAAGCTCTTGTTAGCAGACAGACAGTGTAGGGTTGTGTGTACACTCTGTTCACTACCAACACTGCAACACACCCACACACTCAACACACTGTAGATCACCACACACTCACCACACTGCATGTCTCAACAACACACTCACCCACTCACCACACTGTAGATCACAACACACTCACCAACACACCCACACACTCAACACACTGTAGATCACCACACACTCACCACACTGCATGTCATAGCAACAAACTCACCCACACACTCACCACACTGCAGGTCACAACACACTCATCACACTGCAGGTCTCATCACAACTCACACCCACACGCTCACCCACACGCTCACCCACTCACCAACACCACAAGCCACTTCTCTGCCTGGTTCTTCGCTCGCACTCCTCTTCGGAATTCCCTCCCACGACATTCGCGTTCCATCCACGCGAGCAGGAAGGGCCCAAATCAGCTGTTTGGCCCCCGGTTTTATTCGTTTCTACGGACTTACTGCGTCTCCGTCGATTGTCACCGAAGCTCTTGACCCATGAGCAACAACATCGCACCGCTCCTGCTCGATTGAGAAGAAACAAAACCACGATCTTCAACAACAACTCTGCAGCCTTTGCAAGGCCTCTGTGCACCATCAGAGAACATAAAGACAAGCTCTCTCATCTCGCCTCCCCCCTTATCTTCTTCACTTTGACGTCGTTTTATTGATCGCCAGCTTGGCGTGCCTGCCTGCGTGTGTTGGGACTTTGCTTCGCAAACAAAAAACCCCGTGGGTTTTTTTTTAATACACGAACAAAGCACCTACAAAGCCAGCTGTTGACAACACAAAGACAAATATCCCCCGTGTAGCCATTGTGTAGTTTTTTAGCGAGCACATGTGAAGGCCGGCACACAAAGACATGCAACTGATACAGTCCACATCCTGGTCAACATGTCTTGTGACCCCCCCCACCCCGCCACATTTAATTCTGCCAAGTCTATTTAAAACCAAACATTTACACGCAAATTAAAAACACACAATGCGAGGGGGTCTATTAATAATAGTAATAATCATCGTGGTGGTGGCAGTAATGGTCGGCCACCACTTGCGATAGTCTGCTGCAGAGCGCGTGGAGTTGATGGCAGCGAATTGGGGGAAAAACCCAGCCGAGTCAACTTTGACTCGCACAACCACAACAACCACCACCACAACCACCACCACCACAACAACAACCCGTTTCCCCTCCCTCCCTCGAGCACGAACTAACAGGGCGGGGAAATTCCACCACCACCGTTCAAAGCCCGTCGGTGCCGTGGTGTGTTTTTTTGTTAATCTGTGTGGGGGGTTTTCTCTGCTTCTCTCTGGCTCACCTCCCAAAGCCCTCAAAAGTCCCCTGGTTTTTACCAGTTCACGCCGACGGTAACTTAAATAATTATATAGCGTCATCCCTTCACGGGCTGTGGGAAGTTTCCACTTTTGCTTGCTTAACAACTCCATGCCCTATATATAAAGGTCGGCCTCTGTGGTGAAGGGGGCGTTAGTTTGAACGAGGGGTTCTGGTTATAAGCGTTGTGACCGCCGATGGCAGGAGCGTCTTACTAATAATACAGCACACTCCTGCCTGGGTGGTCATAAGTAGTTGTGGCAACGTCAATCCGCCTCTTAGGCAACAACGCAGAGTTTGGACGTTTCGTTTCTATAGTGGGACCACGAGTTGAACAATCGTCCCAGTGACTGTCAACAGAGGACTTTATCAGCCAGACAAAAGCCACTGCAAAAGCAGCATCAACCAAACCCTTCGTCACATTCACCCTTTCAAGAGATGGGAGTTCTCGATTCTGGTCCCCGTCGTTGTATCTTGCGTCCAGCAGCAGACGACGGCGACCTGGTGGCAGCAGCGATGACGACGACGGTGTCAGAGGTCGCGGCCGACGTCAAGAATTCCCTGCCCAAGAGTTTCAGCAGCTGCAACCTGGTGAGGGCCACCAGGCTCCGAGATGCCGTGGCCGATGACCTCCGCGGAGGTCGCGAGCCGTGCTTTGGTGGCATGCACACCCGCTCGGTGGCCCTGTTCGGCATGGGAACGTACAGCGAGGGCTTGAGGAGGCAACTGGAGAGGCACCTGCTGGAGATGGAGATGCAGGTGGAGCTGGAGAGAAGGAGGCTTCTCAACTGGTGCCCGCAGACGAGGCGTCTGTACGCCCTGAAAACTCCCGGTGAGTCCTGCAGCACATTCACTTTTCGCGTTCAGTCGGGTGTCCTTATTTGCGCCGATTTGCACGGTTGGCTACGTACGGTGCGGAAGAAGTTCACCGTACATTGTAGCTTTCACACTGGAGCCGAATCGTGTTTTAAGAAATTCGGTAAAAAGGCAAGTCACTCACATTGGCATCACATTGTCCGATCAAACCGAAATACGTTTATTTTTAGGAATATCTGGAATTGTCAGGCCCGATTTATTTTTGGATTTAAACTGACACTCGGGAACACATCCCTAGCACGCATATATATGCATCAGTAGGTTCATCTGTATGTACACATTAATCTGTGAACCTATGTATAGCGTTGTTAATTATGACTATTATGTAACCTTTTGTAGTCAGGCAAATGGTGCTGTAGTTGCATGTGCGTTTCTACATGTATATGCATACATAATGCAACGCTTTTAAATGTTTGCATAAAAAATATATATTTCATATATGGTACTTTGTAACTTATATCGGGAGGATGATTATTACAATTATTTTAAAGGGGGACGTTTTATAAAAAATATTGCCGGCGATATATCAGATTACGTACGTTTTAATTACAGTAGACTCTGGATTATCCGCGCTAATGATGGGGAAGACGGCCGTGGATTATAAAAAATTGCCGATAATCCAAAAAGATAAGCATTTTCCGCAGATCTCTGTGCCAAAAACTAAAGATCGACCGATAAACGCGCGTGCTCCCACGCAGAAAAATTGGCCCAATAAGTGGACAGCAGAGCCATGCCAATCAAAATCAATCAAACTCCGCCCACTGTTGTAAATATATGCAACTACTGTACTGTAGGGGCGATCGCGTGGATTTCGGATTAACCCACTTATAATAAACATTTCCAAGAATAGTGTATAACTGTTTTTGGATTGTGAATCTTGGCTTAAGGGTATTATATCAAATTCTCAAAGTGCGCGGTTAATTCGCAAATCGTATAAACCGCACGTGGCTTATCGAGAGCCCACTGTACTGGTATGATAGCTTGCAGAGTGTGGAATCCACGCACAGAGATTGCCAAACATTGTGACTTGAAACGTTTGCTTTTGAAGGTTGTATGAAATTCCACATAGTTTCCTTTCCACACTGGGATTATTCAGGATCAGCGCATCTCGCCGTATCCTAGATTTTACGGTCAGTTTGTGATAGCCAGGTCACCTCTGAAAAAGAGCTATATAGCCCAGTGGGCTTTGCCTGGTTAAATAACACATTGTTAAAATTTTGTTACATATTTGTATAATAATTATTATTATCACAAGTATTACGCACGCGATGTTTAACGGAGTGCTTCCCCGTCCTGCGTGCCGGCGCCCCCACAGGCGACGGGAACTGCTTGGTGCATGCGGCGTCGCTGGCCATGTGGGCCGTGTCGGACTCGGAGTGCACGCTGCGATCCGCCATGCACTCCTCGCTGTGCGACATGGGGCTCGGCGCGAACTTCCGTCGCCGCTGGATGAGGAGCCGCGCCTCCGCCGACGGAGCGGAGGAGCTCGGATTCCGATATTCCACACGGGTACGACGACGAGCGTTTTTCTTTTTACACGCTTTTATTTAACTCACTCTTGTCTGTTGTTGTTGTTGTCGTATCCTCAAATCTTGTAACTCAGTTTTAACCCACTTCCCAATGTGGTATCGACTGCAAACTTTGTATACTTATGTCATACTGATGACAATACTATATTCTATCATAAAAAAAATTGTAATTTAAACCATCTTTTTTATATGTTATGTTTCGGCTTGGGTCTAATTGTCCATGCTCAACTGACGTTGGCTGTAAATCACCACGGTCCATTACTTTATGGAAAGCTTTGGGGCCACTTCCTGGAGTCGTGGAGTTTTGCCATTACGAGTACGGTACATTTCATTAAAGCGTGTTTAAATGAAAGTATTTTTAAATATTACTTATTTTTAAACACCTTGGACGTAGCTAGGGGTTTGTTGCCACCTTGAGAGGTGCAACGAACTAACGAACGGGGGCATGTCCTGGATAGAAGGTTTAGACTATCTCATCTTGCTGGCAAGAGCGGGAAGACCACGGACATAAACGCTTTGTGCTTCGAGTGGTGAATTATTACGTAGGATTTTTTTTTCATGGGAAGACTCGCTGATATTACCAAGGACAGCAACCCTCTATCTCGTGGTTATTTTGTACAGTCTCAAAATTCGTCCAATGAAACTCATGTCCTCCCGTTATCCATCCATCTATGCTGCAAACTCATTTTTGTAACATCAAATGCATTGTAGGCGAGTCTATCGGATAAGCCCCAGCGTAAAATTCCACGTTCCTTCACCGACAGCAAGTTGGCAATATCGTTCATCCAACATGGAAGGAAATGCAGCTCGCTGTACCTGAGACAACTGGCTTTTGATAAGCATAGCTTCGAGCACATGGACACAACTCTTATTCTTGGTTACCTGATGGAACCAACAAACCTGTTTGGTACAGCGACCGCGTTGCCGCAAACGGGCGCTTACTGACGCAAACGTTGACCAACTTTTGTTCCGCAGGACTGGGAGGAGGAGTGGAGCAAGGTGGTGGAGATGTCTAGGCCCACGGAACACTCGTCGCGCGACGGCTTCCGCTTCCAGTCACTGGAGGAGATCCACATCTTCATCCTGGCCAATGTGCTGCGTCGACCCATCGTCATTATCTCAGGTACACACACACGCACACGGGGTCTTGATAGGCGCTGCCATAGCACGACGCACTTTTGTCAGTCAGAGCATCAAAGTGCAGCAGTATACAACAAATCTATTTTGCTGCACCGCCTTCTGCTGACAACATAGCCCTGCCGTTATTTCATAAGTAAATTATCCACGCAACTCTCCTGGCTCGGCTTTGCTTTGCTGCCGAGATCCGACAGGATCCGGGTGATTTGGTCACGGGCTCTTCGATGAGCGTGTACGCGCGCCGCTGTCGTTCGACCGTCGTCAGCGCGTCGCACGTTTCCGTGCGAACTCACGCCCTGATTCTTGTTCTCCCGCACGCACGCACGCACGCACAGATGTCGTGCTGAGGAGTCTCGCCAGCGGGTCCACCCTGGCGCCGCTCAACATATCCGGGATCTACCTGCCCCTCAACTGGCTCGCGAGCGCATGCTACCGCTACCCGCTCGTGCTGGGCTTCCACAACGGACACTTCGCCCCCCTCGTCTGCATGCAGGACGGCCCAGCTGGTGAGGCCAAAGTTCAAGGGGTCATCGCGGCCCCATGCTCGTTGATGCGCCCGGACAACTAACCCTTGCTTCCTTGCTTCTGCCTGATCCCATAGTTTCTAAATTGTCCGACCTCAGAGGCCTGAACCCGCAGTCGCATTCGGCGTCTGCTATCTAGGTGTTGATTAAATCGCATTCGGCGCTTCGTAATCCGGAGTCAATTGAACTGTTGACTCCATTCCAAACTTAACATAAACTACATTAACTCAGACAAATTATTTGGCGATTAATCCACTCTTACCTCAACTGGCATCTCTACATCCTCTGGAGCAGGGCAATTGCTCCAAAACATCACCGGTTATGTACTCGTTCTTTTTAAGGCCACAGTGCTATTGATGAATGTATTGAGTTTAAACGTTTTTATTCCTACCGGGTGACATTTGCGTCGGGTGCTGGAGGGTTCATAGCTCTATTTGACATTGTACCCACGCAACCTTAGCCCAAGAGAACTAATTACGCCCATCCTCACCCGCGTTGCTTTTATTTTTGTCACAGCTGAGCAGCGCAAGCAGCACGCGTTCCCGCTGGTGGACAGGCACCGCGCCACCCTCCCCCTGCAGTTTCTCCTGCCCGAGGAGGAGCAGAACAAGACGTTGCTGCTGCAGGAGTACATGGACACTCAGGAGGTGGCGATGCCAGGCCAGAGAGCCTCCGCCCCCATCCTGATGGCAAGGTGATTTTACCGCGCTTTGTTAACGATGAGGAATTGCACGCGCGGGGCCGCTCGCACCGTACGCCAGCTCACGAATCAAAGCTGACGTTACGATATCAGAACGTCGCGCAAATATATTCTAACCCCGCGGCATCCCCCAGATTGCCACCTGTGAATACCGGCGACGACCTGGACCTGGTGAGCGACTACCGGGAGGTGGTGGAACGCAAATTCCGCGCCGGCACGGTCCGGGCGCCAACCTCTGCCCTCCGAGCTCCGGTGGCCCGGCGCGCGGACGACGCCGCCAACACGATGTACTCGGCCACCAACGAGGCGTGCAGCACGCCGGGCTGCGGCTACATGCGCTCCGTCCACACGGGCGCCTTCTGCCACGAGTGCATCAACAAGCTCCGCGCCGGCAGCGCCGGCGGCATTGGCGACGTGGCGGGAAGGAGGGCGCTCGCGACGACTCCGCATTTGGAAGCCCCAGAAGAGACGGAAGCTCGGGAGGCGGAACGCTGGGGTGCCGCGGCGCCGCCGCCGCCGTCGCCGACCGGCGTCTTGCCGTCGGCGCCGGAAGTTCCGGCGCTCCTCGCGGAACCGAGCGGTATGAAGTGCTCCTCGCCCACGTGCCCCTTCACAGGCGATCAGCTCCTCGCGGGCTTGTGCCAGAACTGTTTCCACCTCCGGCAGGGACGCCGCTCGGCCAGCGAAAACGTCGGCGGTAGCGGCGCCGGCGGCGCCGAGCCTCCGACCGCCGCCAACGCCGGCGGCCACGCCCCGGAGCGCCGGCGCGAGGACGACGCGCTCGACCGCTGCAGCGGCTGCGGGGAGGGGGCGGCGCTGGGCAGCATCGCGCTGTGCCAGGCGTGCGTCGACAAGCCGTCGCTGGCGCCGGCGATCCGCCGCGAGGAGGGGGGCCGCGGGGCCGCCGAGCCGGCGCGCGGATCGGCGGGGGCGGCGGCGGCGGCCGCGGTCGCCGCGGCGATGGAAGCGCCCAGGAGCGAGAAGTGCAAGACTCCCGGCTGCGATTTCTTTGGGACGGCGACGAAAGAGTTCTACTGCACCATCTGCTTCCTGCAGTACTTGGAGAATAGAGGTGAGCCCGGGGTTGGGTTGCCACCTGTCCCGGTTTTTCGCAGGACTGTTCCATCTCGAGAGACCTTTGGCCTCACACTGAAACCCACAGACACATCACACAGAGACCCATGGACTCGCACACTGTATCGCTCGCTTTCAAATCCGCTTCTTTTGTTTAGTTTGTTTCCCTTCCCCCCACACCTGCGATTAGACGCAGTGCCGGATTAAGCTAGTGCGGGACCTGTAGCATATGTTATTAAGGGGCCCTACATTTTTTAATGTGCATAGTAAAGTAATTGTATTTTTTCATTTGCTATACAGCCAGATAATACGACAAATTGCTAACCTTAAACAACCAGTCGTTCATAAAAGTTGAAGGCAGTATAGTACTATAGAAAAGTGCAGAATTACTGAACCGGAATTGATCGCTTGAAAGCATTTAGCGTGGGGCCCTTGAAAGTGCGGGGCCCGTAGCATTTGTAGCTACTTGTGCTACTACGATAATCGGGCAGACCGCTGCCAACTCCACTCACTCACGCTCTCCACTTAGCGCCACACACGCACAGCCATCGCACGTCCTGACGGTCGCTTGACCTTTTAAAAAAATATATTTTTCTCTCGACTCAACAGCGGCGGACGAGACGCAGCCAGGCGGCCAGTACGCCGAGCCTCCCAGAGGGCCCCCGGCCGCAGGGCCTGCGAGGCAAGAGGGGGGCCGGGTTCAGTGCGTCACGCTCGCCTGCCGGCAACTCGGCAAAGCCAGGCTGGACGGCTGCTGCACCGATTGCTACCTGAACAGGGCTTCCGAACGCGAAGAGTGGGAGCCAGCCCTAGAGCTCAGAGCGGTGAGTCTTGTTTGTTGTCAGTAGCAATACCGTGGTATGATAATATCGGCAGTAAAGTTTCTGGGGTTTTTGTTGTTGTTTTGGGTTAGATCGCGTGAATATACGTGCGTCGTTTAACACCCGCCACCACCCTACACGGGCAAATTACCGAGGTTTAATTTTCGATTTAAAGCTTTCGTGACTGCAGGGATTCATCGTCTTGGTTCTTGCGGGAAAGTCACGTAGAAGGGAAATAATAAAATAATAAAACATAGTAAAATACAATTCTCACGACGTTTCGGCCACAACGCAAGCAGCCGTCCTCAGGTGAAGAACAGGTCTGTCGGAAAGAAGAACAGGTCTGTCGGAAAGACAGCGTCTGAAACTCAGACGCTGTCTTTCCGACAGACTTGTTCTTCACCTGAAGATGGCTGCTTGTATTGTGTCCGAAACGTCGTGAGAATTGTATTTTATGTTTTATTTTTATTATTTCCCTTCTACGTGACTTTACCGAAAGAACCAAGAAGATTAGCAAGGTTTGTCACGTAAACAAAACGCGCCAATTAGTTACTACTTCAGCACACCCGATGTGTTGGAGAGTGAACCCACAACATTTACAATTTCAGTACTGTGACGTTTCGCTGACAATTTTTCAACCAGCTTCATCAGGCGATGTGCTATAATTGCCCGATGAATTGCCTGCGTCAACGAAACACATTTACACGATTATTATGGATAACATTGGTCGTGAAAGCCTACGCGTTCAATTTTATAATCATAATTTACCAAGATTTTCGAGGCTAGACTGAGATCATCATCGTCATTCTCATTGATTATTCATAGTGTGCCTCCCGTGCAGTAAATGTCGAGGCGCCCCCTGTGATTGGGCGCATGTTGAGAATTGGTCAACAAAGGTTTAATTATAAGGGCTGCAGAGATGTAGATACCTATAGATACACACAGAACTATAGACACACACACAGAGACACATAGACACACAGAAACCCATAGCCTCACACAAAGACCCACAGACTCACACAGAAACCCATAGCCTCGCACAGGGACACATAGACCCGCACAGAAACCCATAGCCTGAAAATCTCCGCCGGGAACCAACTTGGCGAAATCTTTAATTTTCCCCCCAAAATCCTGCTGTCTTCGCCCGCAGGCTCCGGCAGCCGCCCCCAAGTGCCGCACGGAATCGTGCGCGGACGACGCGACCCCGGGCGGCACCCTGTGCGCCGCCTGCCAGCGCAGGAACGAACAGCTGCGGCACACCCACCCGCAGCGGCTGCAGCGGAGGCAGACGTCCGGGGCGGCGGATCGTCCCGCTGAGCGCGAGCCGGTGGTCGCGCGCCGGAACAAGTGCCGGGCTCCCGGCTGCGAGCACTACGGCAACGGCGGCTGCAACGGCTACTGCAACGAGTGCCACGCGATGATCCAGCTGTACGGCCAGTGATATGCGGGCGGGCGGGCGCACGACCCTGAGATTCACAGCGTGGTTGACGGCGGCCCGGTCACCGTGCCGAGTCCCTCTACCGGATTGGGCTGGCCCCGTAGCGGCGCTGGCGGAGGGCGGAGGACACCGGGGGGAAGACGTTCGAGGTGCAGGCGTCGGAGCCGAGATGAGGTGGCGCATCGGTGAGATGGATCCGGGAGGAACGCCCACAGTGACGGCGTTAGGTGCAAGCGGCTGGTTTCACGAGAAAAAATAGGGCGCATCAATTAAGCAGCTGTTGTTTTCGGGTCGTGCCGCGCGCCGTTTTGGGTGTGCGATGTCCCGACGGGAACTGAACGACACGCGGTCACGACCCGACCACGTCCACGAGCTGGAACGGCACGACCGCGAACACCCACGCCGCGGTAGAATGTTTGCCATTGAAGTGTCTACGCTTCACTCAAGGTGGCGCGACAATTTGTGGCGATCTGGTCACCGGACAGTCCTCGCGATTAAATCGGCTGTGCTGCCATTCGTGCCGGGGTAGGCGCGGTGGTCCGGAGAGCACCGGATCGTGACTCTACATCGCTCACCGATCATTCAAATGAGCCCCAGTTAGTGGCACGTGTAGCAGTGGTTTTGCCATGGAGGTCAAGAACCATACGTGGCAGAGGAGATATTTAGTGCTGAGCCACCCCACACTACTTCGAGTTGTAGTTTAATTTATTTACACAAGGTTACGCGTACAAATTGCATCTTAAAATACTGTCGGATTTCTGCCAGAGAAACCACAGATGATGCTTTGGGGGGGGGGGGGGGCGGGGGAGGAAAGGCAGCCTATATCTGTGCAAATAAATTCCCAAGCTCTGCGGTCCTTAAGTTGGATGTTTGGCCAACCCAATGAGCGGAGTGCTGGGAATAAATGCGCGCGCGTGCGAGGGGGTGGTGGATTTTGTTTCTGATTTGGTGCTATTTTCAGTTGGGACCATAATATACATGGTGGGGGGGGGGTCATGTTCCAGTGGTGTTCAGTGCACATATATGTGAATATACATTCGGAGAGGCCAATCACTATGCATATGGAAAAGTGAAGTTACAGTTTTGTGGGATAACTCATCAAATTGGTGCCTTTTGCTGTAAATGTCTCCAGTTGGGAATCTCACTCCACTCTGTCCATAACTTACGGGTGAGGGGGGGTTGCTCAGGTTTCATTCCTCTCTGCGTCGCTGCCTCTATTACACTGTGACTGTGTGTGTATGAATATAATGAATGTAAAGAGGTGTTCATTTTAACACGTAGGCTTTCGCGACCAATATTATTCATAATCAACGTTTTTGGGTTTAGATCGCGTTATTTATAAATGTGTCGTAACCCTCCACCACCCGACACGGCCAATCAGTAAAAAGTGTCACGTTGACAAAAGACAAATAGTTAATTTAATAGCAAATGTCACACCCCAAACCTCACGACTCAACCTTAACCTGGCCTCCCAATTGTTTTGCCATCTCTCGCCGTGATTTCGTCATCTGGGACTGGGCAGACGATTCGTCATTCGCACGCGCTGCGTGCGTCACAGACTAAGCACACAAACAAAACGGAGTGGCTATTTCTGGTGCAGCAGCAGCAGCCAATGTGAAGAGTAAAACATTACAAGCCAGATCCTTACACAAGCCCAATCTGGGGGTTTTGCCAACATACACAAAGAATACGACACATTGATTGATACGTTCATTCGCGTCAATTCTTTTGCTCACGTGCAACTGTCCCGGTGAGACCGGTTGAGCGAACGCGAATGAACGCAGGTGGAACAATGCCCAGCGCGAGCAGGGACACTCTCATGCTGGTGCATGAGTGGTCGGCACGGCGGACTTGCAATGCAGAGTTCACCGCTTCGATCCCATCTCCGGACGCGGCAGTGTGGAGCAACGGGAGAGCGAGTTTATCGGTTTTTTTTTCGATTTAAAGCTTTCGTGAGTGCAGGGATTCATCTTCTTGCCGTGACTCTAAGACGCTGTCGCCTCGACAGACCTGGTTTTCACCTGAAGACGGCTACTTGCCTTGTGGCCGAAACGTCGTGAGAATTATTTTATTATGTTTTATTTGTATTATTTTATTACTTCCCTTCTACGTGACTTTACCGAAAGAACCAAGAAGATTTATCGTTTTTGTTCAATCGAACCCCTGCCCGCCTCTAACCCAACGCAAACGGGGTTCACCACAATCAGGTCGCTTACGGTGGGTTAAAGCGTGGGTTACTCCTACGCCATCTGGGCAGGCGTGGAAGAGTAGGCCAAATACCCCCTGCGAGGGGGCTGTCCAGAGCTGATCTCTTGAGAGGAGGCCGCTGCCACCAGCAGCGACGCGAGCGAGCGATGTTGCAGGGGCTGCGCCTTTTCCAGTGCTGAGCAGGCAGGCAGGACAAACGAGGCAATACAAATGAGAAAACATGGATCCTTGAGTAGCGATTGACCCTGACAAAGGTGACGATTCATCCATCGGGACGCCAAGCGCAGAGGGATGGGTCTTTACATGCCCGTGATTTAAACACCGCAGCTGCAGCGCGTCCCAAAGACAAAGTGGTATCTTGTGAGCTTAGCGAGGACAATACGTTATCATCACCTGGGTTTGAATAGCAGCAACGAACCATTGCAAAATGTTGCACATTTTATTTGTTCATACGTATGTATATTTTGTTTGTTTTTAAACAACCGTTTGCAACACTGTTACTGTTGAGTAATATACACACGCGCGTTGCAATTTCTGTCAATTTAGTTTGTTTACGTACAACTGTTTTGCATAGTAATTTAATTCCTTAGCTATAACGGGGACTGTAAATCCGAATTAAACGATTGCTGTTGGCAAGAAAGTCGTTATCGTGGTGCATTCATTTTTGTACTCTTCGTCACGGTGATGGTTATTGCCGTCCGTTTCAGTGCTGAAATTTCTTGACGATGGCGAGATGTTAACTGCCTCGCCTGGTATGCAGGAGATCGTGGGTTCGGTCCCGACCCCGATGCCTGCGGTATATTTTGAGTTTGCATCTCTCGCCGTGGTCGTGTTGATTTTTCTCCGGGTCCTCCGGTATTTCCCTTCACATTTAGAATCACCGTCACGCATTTTCGCGTATTTGGCTGCCGTAAATTTCCACGTGATAAGCCACTTCGTTGAGCTATCATGTGTGATAGCCTGCTTCTGAAAAAGAGATGTAGCTCGGTGGGCCTTACCTGGTGGAATACAAAAAAATTTACCCGTAAAAACAAAGTTTTTCACTATAAATCCTTTATATGTGTGGCGGCTAGAGTCCTCTCGTCCTCTGGCTTGAGATGGCTACCACCTATGGGTCAGATGATTGCATGCCAGCATTAAGCAATTGGTAATTAAATATAATATTTTTGTCCTACAAAGTGTAAAATTTTGGAAAAAAAATTTCACGAACATTAATTGTCACGCACAACGAGTCTGTGTGGAAAATGTCAGCTCGATTGGATTACGGGAAGTGGGTTAAAAAACGACCGAAAGATTTGCACGGTCGTAAGCAAGCGCGCAAGTGAACTTAATATAAAGGATTTAAAAATAGTTTAGTTTTCGGTTGGTGTCGCGAGCACCTTCGTCGCGTCGTCAATTAGTTTCGCTCATCGAAGAGGGCGAAAGAGAGAGCATCGCTCGGGGGGCTCGAGGAGGAGGAAGAAGCAGCAGTCACGTGATGATCAGTCACCAAATCCCCCTCCTCCCAAGCTCTGCGGTCCTCTACATATAGAGGTGTTATAGGCCAATTCAAATTTTTTTTTTTACATTTGGGGAGGAAGCCCACACGTGCGAGGGTGAAACACTCTATCCCATACAGGTGGCACATGTAACCCACGCTTGCTGTTACTGCATTCTCCTGGCGAGCCAAGGTTATGGAACCTCGACGCTCAAGGATGAAGGGAGTTTCACAACATTCGTGTGATCCACCAACCCTTGGCTGCCTCCGTTGCGCGGCCATAGACTCGACAGGGTGGTCCAGATGTCTTGTGACCCTCCACCCATCTAATTGAAACCTAACATTGTTTTTTTATTTGTATATTTAAGCAACATTTTTTTTCGAAGTTTTACGTTTTAGAGAATTATGTAAAGCAGACCAAACAGCCGGTCAAAATTCTCAGTCTGCACGTGGTCCATTATCAGCAAATTTGCGCAGTTTTAGCAGGGCGATGAGGTTCAATGCAAATCGGATCGCGTGTGCAGAATCGTGGGGCCCTTTTGGGGTTCTCCTCGCAGTGGATTTACCGAGCGGCGAGAAATGACGACGATGGCGATGATGAATTCTCCTCGTAACAAAAAAAAATCGCACGGAACTGAGTCGGATGTCACCAACCCCAGGGAGTTGAAATTGACCCCTTGGAAGTTATTTTTACACAATCTGGTCAGCTGGGGTTTTTTTTCGGGTGGGAAATTACAAACTCCACCCACCATCCAAACAACCACTCCCCCCCACCGCCCCAATTCGACTCAATCCTAACGACGTTCTGGAAAATCCAGCTTGACTCATGAGCGTAAAGCGGAATTCAGATCGGACAAATTATTTCACAAACCCGGTGCTCCGCCCCGCCCGCCGCCCCAGCGTGCACTCGTAGCAGGAACAGAATGTGCTGCTCGTGGTGACGCCGTGTTCACATTGACGTCGCGTGATGACGGCCACTTCCCCTCGAGATCTCAGTGTTTTTTGTGTGCGTGCGCGTGTGTGCGTGTATGCGTGCGCGTGTATATGCGCGCGTGCGTGTGCGTGGGGGGAGCGGTAGCGCGCTGCGCTATGAACCCAGCGACACGGGTTCGATTCCCGCTCACGGCAAACACCAGTGACCGGTCCCGGGCCTCCCCTAGGTCGACTCAGCCTCAAATGAGTACCTGGTGCGGTATGTAAACATCGCCACTAGGGAGACAAAGACGGCCGGGCGTGGCGCTGGCCACCCACCCCCTCGTGTGCCGTTCCGGCCTTCACAGGTGCTCGCTAACAGCACTTGCCCCTACAGTCTGTTAAGGTTATACAGGGGATCTTTGTGTGCGGGCGTGTGCGTGCGGGCGGTAATGTAGCGGTTAGCGCGCTGCGCTATGAACTCCGATTACCCGGGTTCGATTCCCGCTCAACACCAAGGACGATTATCTGAACCAGTCCTGGGCCTCCCCTAGGTCGACTCAGCCTCAAATAAATACCTGGGGCGGTGTGTAAACATCGCCACTGGGGAGGCAAAGGCGGTCGGGCGTGGTGCTGGCCACACACCCCCGCATGTGCCGTTCTGACCTTCATAGGTGCTCGCTAACAGGACTTGCCCCTACAGTCTGTTAAGGCTATACGGGGGATTTTTTTTTGTGTGTCTATAGTTTTGTGTGTGTTTACGTCGAGGACGCCCCGGTGGCTAGAAGATGTTATCTCCCTCGCCTCGCTACACAGGAAGTCGTGGATTCGATCCCGACCCTGACGCCTGCTGCTGTATATTTGGAAGTGGTCGTGTGGACTTTTCGCTGGCCGATATTCAAATCATTTGGTGGTAATGCTTCTGCATTGGCAGTGGTGCCTTGAAATGAAAATATATATTAGGCCACCTTTCGCCAATCTTCATCGAACATAAATCCAAAACGATCATTTATATTTCGTCCCTTTAATACGACACTTATTGACGAATGCGTTAAGTTTCTTTGCCAGACCTTCATTGGAAATAACCCTCTCCGTATCGAAATGGGTCCAAGTTCGCAGAAACGTGATTTGTTAAACTCATCATTAGCGCCGCTGTGGAGAATATAATCAACGCCGTAACATTGCAAACACGTGGCAGTTCACTAGCGTGAGATTGTTGGAAATCCAGACCCTGCTGATGAGACATTGGATGTCGAAACCGGCCCAAAGTGTTTTTTTCCTGCATTAAAACCAATGCTGCCGAATCAATTCTCTCCCAAAAGGGTCGTCTGCTGGCCGATGGGATGTAATGTACTTGAGTTTTTTTTGTATGCGGAGGGACAGGTAACAGGGAGGGGAGGCATAGTGTCTGCTTATTTATGGGTCCTTGCTGTCGTTCACATATAGCGTGACGAGTGGTCGTAAACTTCGGAGGCGTTACAAAGTGACACTCGCCACCAAGGCCTTGGCACAGTTACCGTGAGATGTTAAAGCTAAGCCACCTTTGGACCCATGAAAATTCCGCAGCGGTGATAGCCCGAACAAAGAGAACGTGTGAGTCGCGCACGCATTGCGAAACAACGTCGGCATACCTTGAGTGATTTGCGGTCATTCTTCGACTCTTGACTCACGATGGATGTCCGACAATTGCGCATTCATGGTATGTCAGTGCCTGACTACAGATGATCATTGACACATCGAAACCAGTCTAGCCTGCCTTGAGAAAGCAAAGCACGAAACCCGAAAGCAATGCTCCAGGTCAGTGGTGGGACTACATCGAGGGTGCAGGCGGTGCAACTGCACCACGGCTCACAGACTGCATGGATTGACTCAGTTTCGTTTCTAAAGAAAAATGTTTTGTATTACCAGATAAGGGCTATTAAGATATACAGTTCTTTTTCAGAAGCTACCTGGCCACAAATAATAGCTCAACGAAGTGGCGTATCGTGTGGACATTTATAGCAGCCGAAAAATCTCTAAACGCACGTTTCTAAATGTGGAGGGAAAAACCCGGAGAAAAATCCACGCGACCATGAGAAGAACATGCAAACTCCAAATATACAGGCGTCGGGATCGCACCCACAGCATCATGGATACCAGGCGAGCTAATTCAGATCTTGCCACCAAAGCACTGGTCCAGGCTGAATAATGATGCGGCAAAATATGTACCGTCTTCTACCTGGACCAGCTCAAGCCTGCCGTAAATCACGTGACTCTGTAGCCTGGTGCTGGTGGTGGTGGCGACGTTGCTGCATGTGGGTTGCCAGTAGTGCAGCACTGTTGGAGGCAGCAGCAGCAGCAGCGAGGGTTGGTGGATCACACACACGTGCTGTGAAACTCCCTTCCCGTGGGCGTCGAAGTGCTGCCATATACAAATGTATACTCCACCTGTACCGCCCGTGTACGGGATAGAGTGTTTCACCCTCGCACGCGTGGATTTTCTCCGGGTGCTCCGGCTCCCTCCTACATATAAACACTCGTCATTAATTGCCCGATAACATCTCGATATATAGAGGACCGCAGAGCTTGGGCAAGTGTCGGCTCCGCGTCGCCGCCCTGTCTCCCTGCTGCTGCTGCTGCCTTCCCGCTCGTCTGCGGTTCCTCCTCCTGTCGCCTCAGAGTCGTCCCCTCTCTCTCCACACCTGTCAACAACCCCTTATCAGTGCTGCCCACCTTAGTACAGATCAATTCGGGCCTTATTGGTCACCCCGTGCCCCTTATAAATCTCAACGTTCATCCTACAAAGTCCCATCACAAGGGAGAGATACAATCAAATAGACACATTTTTTGCCCGTATTGAAACGGCTGTACGCCGTATGGATCTGAAAACTAAATTTTCCTGTACACGAGTACGGGTACACCGTATGGGTTGACACGGTATGTATGTGTAATCACAATAGAGCCTGCATGCGATGTGAGGGTACTAGTGGCCACGGGAGGTAATGACAGGGGTGTCAGTTGTGGGTGCGAAGTGACTGGTGGCCACGGGAGGTAATGACAGGAGAGTCAGTTGTGAGTGTGAAG
>CM025646.2:2224586-2264881 GCA_014621495.2 Entosphenus tridentatus
GATCCCCCATAGAGCCTTAACAGACTGTAGGGGCAAGTGCTGTTAGCGAGCACAGTACACGAGGGGGTGGGTGGCCAGCACCACGCCCGACCGCCTTTGTCTCCCTAGTGGCAATGTTTACACACCGTTCCGGGTACTCATTTGAGGCCGAGTCGACCTAGGGGAGGCCCGGGACCGGTTCAGATAATCGTCACTGGTGTTGGCCATGAGCGGGAATCGAACCTGTGTCGCTGGGTTTCATAGCGCAGCGCGCTAACCGCTACACTATCGCTCCCCACACGCACGCACACACGCACGCAGGCACACACGCACGCATCGCGTGCACATTCATTCGGTCACTCTGAGGGCCATGCGGGAGGGAAGGACATTTTTTCTTGTTAACCCTTTCCCGTTCCGAGACGACTGCTCCGCCTCGCCGAGCCTCAAGGACACTTGCTGAAGAGGGTCCTACAGGGCACCAGCCATATGCTAAGGTGGGAGAGATGGTCATGAGAGAGTTAAAATCCCGCTTTGGGGAGGGGACTCAGCCCATCATCCCTATGGGGTGAATAAAATAGGTACCAATGCGTGGGAAAGCCAACAGTGTTTTTCCTACGGAGAGGTTTCTCCGGCCATGGGAATGTGTAATTTCCACCGCTGGCTCTGGGGGGCTGTCAACACAAGATTAACCTTGATGCCTCAATGGTCTTTTGTGCAGGGCGTCACTTGCACGTATACCCGTCACAAGCCACACGGTTCACCCCCTGCATTCTCGAACAGGGAGGTTGAGTTTTCAGGTCCATACGGAAAACAGTCGTTTCAATACGGGCAAAATTATTGATTTTGTCTATTTTTGTCTATTTGTTTGTGTTTCTCCCTTGTGATGGGACTTTGTAGGATGAACGTTGAGGTTTATAAGGGGCACGGGGTGACCAACATGGTCTAAATTGGTCTGTAATAAGGTGGGGCACTGATAAGGGGTTGACAGACTTGTTCGGTTGTAAAGTATCGTTTTTGTGCCGAGTAACAATCTAATAACATCGCATTTAATAACATTAAGCATCTTGCCAAGAACTCACTTATTCGGGCAAGTGCTGTTAGCGAGCACCTATGAAGGCCAGCATGGTACACAAGCGGTGGATGGCCCACACTGCGCCCGTCCGCCTTTGTCTCCCCAGTGCTGATGTTTTGTATTTTTTTTTACGCATCGCACCAGGTATTAATTTAAGGCCAAGTCGACCTTGGGGAGGCGCCCAGGACTGGTTCAGATAAACATCACCAGTGTTGGCCACGAGCAGGAATTTAACTCGAGTCGCGTAGCGATAACCACTATGCTACCACTCCCCACGCGCACACGCGCACACACACACGCGCGCACACGCGTGCACACGCGCACCAGTGCAGCCGCGAATCTATATTTTTGCCCTTGGACATGACACTTATGGGAGCCATTTACCGCGGCAGCTCTGTGCAGCAGACTTGGAAGCAGAACGGGGGAATAAAAAAAAAAGACCCCAAAGACAAAGATCATCCGTGTAGCCTGAACAGACTGCTGGGGCAAGTGCTGTTAGCGAGCACCTATGAAGGCCGGTACGGCACACGAGAGGTTGGGTGGCCAGCACTATGCCCGGCCGCCTTTGTCTCCCCAGTGGCGATGTTTACGTACCGCACCAGGTACTCATTTGAGGCCGAGTCGACCTAGGGGAATCCCACAACCGGTTGAGATAATCATCACTGGGTGTTGGCCGTCAGCGGGAATCGAACTCGGGCCACCGGGTTCGTAGCGCAGCGCTCTTAACTGCTACACCACCGCTCCCCACATAAAAAAACCACACCAGGCACGCGCACACACACACACATAGATGGAGCGGACCCCTGGGGTCAGTGTGGGTGGAATGATCTCGGGTGTACTTATAAAGGCAGAAGCTTGATGGTCCGCTGGCATTGCTGGGTAACAAACAACGTCTCTCTCTCCTCGCCACTCGCGGGCCGAAGGGCGGAAGGCCTCCGCCTAACCCCTGCAATCGGAATGCAATCATGTCTTTGGGCAAACTCGCAAACGTGGCCTCTTGAACTGCCCTGGCAGACGCGGCTTGCTGGGTTTTTTTTTCCCCCTTTTCTTTTTTACGGCCGTTTAATTTCCCAGGCGTGCTTGCTGAAAGCCCCAAAAATTGTTTTTGTCGGCCCATTTATTCATTCGCTCAATGTCCACTATTTACACAGCGTAGGCGTGTGGGCACGGTCTTGTCGTCGCACACAACGGTCTGGGCCGTACAACACGGGAGGCAATCGCATTACCACCGGAGTGATATTTCGGGTCCGAGTATTACACATCGCTGGCCGAATCAATGCTGTGTTTAGATAACCTTCTGCTGTCAAAATACTCTCGAGTGCCATGCACCGCTGAACTCATGTGCCACGTGTATGTGCAGTAGATCATCCATCATCCAGCAGATTCGGGGATCGTCACGAATGGTCATTGTTTAAAATCGCTTATTGATGCACATCCCTGTATGACATTCATTTTTTTGGGTGTTTTTATGTTTCTTTGTTGTGTTTTCAATTGGTTTACTAGATGAAATTGGGATAAATAAACACGAACTAAATATCCTATTTTAAAAAGTTGATGTATTTACCGTAACGTGCTTACCACTCCAATCTCGAATACTCTGCGTGGGGTGATTCATACACGTGCAGCATTTTCATTATTTAAGTTGTATGTGGTGTATAATGTACTGTATATAATATTTAACACTGAAATCAAGCATGTATAATTTTTTCGTCATGCACACGGTGACGATCGCTGGGCTGGTTACAGCCTTTGGCGCAGTTTTGGAACACTGGTGGAACTTTTTTCGTATTGTATGTAGCCAACCGTGCATCCTTTTTCCAGTATGGAAGCTTCAGTAACGTCCGAGATTTGGGCAAAAGCTAAGAAATGCTCCCTACAGATTAGGACTGACACTCAATTCGGCATCCCAGGCTTTGGAGGTGCCACCGGGAGAGAGATGATAACAAAAAAAAATGCGGTTGCAGAGAAACGACAATTCCAATAAAAGATAAGGCCCTCTTTTTTTTTTGTTTAAACCACTCGAGTAAAAATAACCGGCTAGCTCAGCGCCACGGCACAAACCCGGCGCTCGCCTCTCTTTTGTCTCCCGGCGCACGTCCGCGCTTTGAAATCCCGCCTTTCCAAAACGTGGCCCTCAACGATCGTTAAACGCGGTGGGAGACACCGGCATGGAATTGCCCACGGGTGCGAGGATTCAGTCGCCGGTTGAGCAGCGACTGATCCGCAATTCCCTTCGCGGGCCTCCAGATTGAGTGCCCTCCAAATATTTTTGTCCACCCCCCCTTCCTCCTACAATTGTATTGCTGCAAGATCCCGGCGTGAAGACGCCAAGCGGCGTGGGACTTTATCGCCTGCTCACCCGATAGGATACGGGTTTTTTTTTTTCGACGGAACCAAACGTAGAAAATTTAGCGGTATGCATTGGTGAGAACTGCAACGCGCCGTGACATCCGTGAAATTTCATCGCACGGCTTGGGAGCGTTCTCCCACCCGCTCACGTGTCGTTGTCGATGATTTTTATTATAGATACAACATTTTTTAGCACGGGTCAAAGGACTCGCACGATCTTCCCTGGTATTAGAACGGCGCGGGCAGCTACCCCTGGTACCAGTGGTCGGGGCCGCTCACGCTAACAGCGATAAAGCATATTAACGCTGAAAATGCAACACCGAACAAAACATTTCCCGTCCATGATATTAATATCTCACCGTCGGTGACTTTCATTTCACTGGGCACATGTCCAGGATCGGTGGACACAGAGCTAAACGCATCGATGCTTCCAACTTCAGTTGTAAAGCATAAAAAAAAGCTGCCTCCAATTAAAAAGTTACTTTTAATTCGGAGGCATGCACGTACGGTATTGTGAATCGTAGATTATTTTGGTTTAGAGCTTGTTGGCATAGGTGCTGATTTTTTTGTTAGTATAACCCCGTAATATTGTAACATTTTGCCTGCTTTTCAACATCTCCAACATGCCAACTTGATTTGGACTGGCTCCGTCACATCGCGAAAACGCAATTCTCACCCTGCAATTAGAGACAATATCGCGGCAACCCTACTCGATACAAACAAGACTTCCTTTTGAAAACTGGGATGGAGGATTAAAAAGAAAACCCGCACGCACACAGAGAACGCACCTTCCCATACGGTCTAGTGTGGGTAGGATTCCTGGTTTTCACCCAGGCGGTGACCTGTTGTTTAATTCCCGTATTGGGAACTAATTTTTGTTCCCGTCACCTCCGATTAGCATTGTTGACTACATAACAGTGCTTAAGAATGTCAACATACATACATCACAATACATACTACGATAACACTACACGACTATACCGAATTGAAAATTTATTTATTTCTAACTGCTTGTCATAGTGTTTAGTTTGTTGTCCTTCCCCCGGCACCACCGAGAAGCACGGTTGGCTACGTAACGGTGCAAAAGCTCAACGTACAAACACCACACGTCCACACGTAAACAGAACCGCGGAGCGGAACGCACCAGCAAAGAAGAGCAGGGCGGCAATCAGCTTGTAGAGTCGTTGGGATGAGTTCCTGCAGAGCGAGACGCATCCCATGATGGTGCAGATCAGGGCGAGCACGCTGGCGGTCAGCACCAGCGCGAGAGTGGCCACCAGCCAGTCTGTGGATCGCGCAGACACAGGCGAAGGCATCAGAATCAGGAATATTTGTTTAGACTCCAGGAGGAATCCGATGAGCTATGAAGCCCTCCCCCCCCCCCTTTTGAACAGATGTCCAGTAGGGGTCATGGGGTCAGAACGCTACAACAACAAACAGTACAAAAAACACAATAGTAGTGCAAAGTACAAGAAAGGTAAACAAATCGCCCAAATCTAGATTTGAAGTTTTCGTGACTGCAGGGATCCATACCTCTTTGGTTCTTTCGGTAAAGTCACGTAGGCAGGAAATAAAATAAAAATCACCCAAAACACAAACAAATACAACACCAAACCAACCTCATCCTACCAGGCAAAGCCCACCGAGGTATTAACTTATTCTTCAGAAGCGACCTGGCGGCCACACATTATAGCTCAAATGGGGAAACCTTTTTTTTATTTTACCAGGTGGTAAGGGCCACCGAGCCATGTAAGCTCTTGTTCAGAAGCGACGTGGCCATCACAAATGATGGCTCAACGGAAGTGGCTTATCGTCACGAGGAAATTCACAGCGGCCAAATTTTCTCGAAGCGCATGTCTTTCAATGGTGGAGGGGAAAATAAAATCGAAGCCAGGTGAAAAATACACACACGACCATGGGGAGAGAGAACGTGTAAACTCGATCGAACCCACGACCTCCTATATACCAGGCGAGGGAGTTAACATCTCACCACCGTGGGGCGCAATCCACTGCTACTCAACTGCCATCTGATCACACCTGCTATGTCCCGGGCACACGCCATCCAAACGCTCGAAACTGGGATTATACACAGAAGCAAATCATTGACCCGCTACCGCAAAAAAACTTGGCAGGACCCTCCTGACAACGTGTCACGGTGACCCGGCGAGGCCGTTCTTGGGCAAACGAGCGTGACGATAGAATAAGCAAATACAGCCCCCACCGCAGCCGGGGCGGCGGGGCCCCCCCCGCACTCAAGGTGATTTCTAGAATGTTTATTTTTGGCTGGAGGAATCCGATGAGCTATGAAGCTCTTTGTCACACGCATTCAGTATGGGTACGGGGTGAGCAAGAGATGACGACGACCTGGGGGGTGGCTAAAAAGCAAGGCTGCTATTGGTCTCTGAAGCCTCCCACGTCCGACGCTCCCAAAGATGAATTCTTACTTCAACCCATTTAAGGCGAAATCTCAAAGCGGCTTCAGCAGAGGCGCGCGCACGCACGCTGGACTGACGAATTCCTTCCGTCTCAAACGCCACTTGCCAGAGATGATTATCTGGCCCCAGGAAAAGCTGTAAACGCACTGCGGGCCTAATGGCCTTCGGGCATTATAATTTTCAACTGGAATTTTATTGTTTTACATGAAGCTGTTGAGGAAGGGGTGGAGGAGGGGGGGTGGTTTTCTGTGTTCCCCCCCCCCAATCAGACCGTAAACAAAACGTGAAACATGGCAAGAATGTTTATTTTTTGTTAATTACCCATTCAAATGCGTCCGATGATGATGATGATGAATTACAAACAAGGGAAAGCTAATGTATATGTAAAATAGCAGGTCTCAAAAACGTTCATGTGCTGTGTCAACCTCCTTTCATATCCTGTGTGTGTGGACCTGGATTGTCTTGTGACTAAAATACTCACGGGCAATTTTTTTTGGCATTATCAAAGTATGAAAAACAAGAACAGGTTTTACGCTTTCTGGCAATAAAACAGGAAGCGTTAAGATGTTCAAACACCAAACAGAAAACTTTTGCAGAGAGGGTAAAACCTATTCTTATTTATTATAATAAAATACTTGAGAAAAACCATTCCTAATTGGTAGGAGTTTATATATATTACACATAAAAAAACCTACGCTTTTGTTTTTCAAACAAAATCGCCAGGCACTTTGTAGTTGACTACCAATTCAAACAAAAAGTGCCGGTCTCACACCTGTGCCGTAATTTCTTCCCGAATTGAAACGTTGGAAAGGATGCATTTGCCGCCAATCGTCCGGGGAAACATCATCGGGGCGGTCGTGGCTTGGAATCGCAATGTTCTGTTTAGTCTTCGGAGGCTGCCGAGTAAGATCGCTCAAAGTTTGAGTTGATTTCATTTCGTTTTGACCGAGAACTCGAGGAGGCCAGGGATGCAGTCTCATTTACACGCAGTAGACCTCCCCCCTCCCCCCACGGCACTCCATGAGCCTGCTAAGCAGGGAGAGATGATTTTGCTGCTGCTGATGTGCGTATGAAACGCAATTGAGAAATCGGCGCGGATAATTTTCGAATTTGGCAATTTTGGACCGTGACGCCACCAGGTCATTGGGGCCTACTCTTGCGAGTGGATCTCAGGGGGAGGATTTGCGTTTCACTCCGTGCATTAGTGTGTGCTTTGCGCAAGGCATCTTGCTTCACGTTGCGTATCAGCGCGCTTTGTAATCCACAACGTGCCGCCGACTGACGTTTCCCTCCTGCGCACGTTCTAAATTTCTCCTGCACGGTACCCGCGCCGCAGCCTGCATCCCCCCCACCCACCCTGCACCCCTTGCCGAAATCCTTCCCCAAAAACGTAGCGCGCGAGACGTATAACACCGCCGCTGCAATGCTCATTACTACTGCAAGTCACTTCCCTACCGAAAACACTCGGGCGTGCCGGGGGGAAATCACAACAAACACAAGGTGAGCCGAAGCCAATTAAATTTGTCTCAATAGTTAAATGCTGGGCAAATTTTGGAGGTGTCTTTCGCTCGACATCGATCTACTTAATTGCGTAAGGCATGAGCAGTTGCAAAGGCTTCTCCGTTCAACAGTAACGAACGCGTGGCCACTCCATCCTTCCACTGCCTACGCTGCTGCCTCGGCTACCGAGACCACCCCCACTCACCCCCTCGACAGTCTCCCCGAGAGCAGTTCCCCATCCCCTCTCATGAATTTAAAATGCCGCGCATATTAAACATCGATTCACGACTCAAGTTTATTTTGTTTAACCAGGTGAGAACTCCAGAGACCAGTCTCATTTGTATGCACGGATGTAGCGTGAACTTATTTCGCACCGTGCGCAGCCAACCGTGCTCAAATCGGAGGTGCGAGTGGGAGGCACAACAAAGGTAGCACAGAAAGCAGTTCTAAAAGACGTACGAGTGCTTATGCCAACGAAATGCAGAGGGCCTCTTCTCTCTCCGCATCCCGGTGGCGCTCCTGACCGGATATCCAAAACTTGATCTAACCCCTTGTCAATGTTGCTCATCCCAAACGGCAGGAGAATATCGACAAAATACATAAAAATCCAGAAGGACATGCACGAAGATGTTTCATCACGGAAAAAAGAAACACGCAAATCGGAGACCGCCTTGAAGGTAAAGGATAAGCGGTCGTTTTGCGACCAACATTATCCATGACAGATTTTTTTGGGTCAGATCGCGTGAATATAAATGCGTCGGTTAAACCCGCCGGCACCACCCCGACACAGCAAATCGTTTGTCACGTAAATGTTGCGGGTTAACTCTCCAACACACTGGTGTCCTGGACTAGCAAAGAATTGCCACGTTTTGTTCACGTGACAAACCTAACCAATTTGGCTGCGTAGGGTGGCGGCGGCGGGTTTAACGGCACATCGATATTTACGCGATCTCACCCAAAAACAATCTGTTATGGATTGGGAAAGACTCATCGCCAGACAGGAGGATGTTGATGATGATGATGGACGATATCTGCGAGGGAATCAAAGCCTAAGGAGGGAGCGGAGCGATGACATCAGCTCACGCGCAGGAGTGAGCTGATGGCGGCAGCAGCAGCGGCACCGGATGGGCGACGGATGGCTGATGATCATGACGACAGCGAAGATTGTTCATCCCCCCCCCCCGGCTCCGTCCGTAAACGGTATTCTACCCGGCGGCAGAAATGGAGAGAAGGCCGGCAAACATTCCCGCCACCACCACCGTTAAAATAAACACTCGACTCTTCTTAAATCTGCGGAAATACACTCATGTGAAACTGCGCTTGGCCCGCGCTTTGCATACCAACCGCCAACTCCGTCTTGGGGAAGATTAGCGGAACCTGTCGGCGGGCCCGCGCCGGCATGTTGCGTCAGCGAACGCCGAGCAAGACTCCCCGCACGGGGGTGGAGTTGAGTGGCCAGGGGCGGGGGGGGACTATAAAAACTCACCGCCATCGCTGAACTTAGGAGATGTTAACTACCTCGCCCGGTATACAGCGAGGTCGTGGGTTCGATCCCGAGCCTGACAGTGCCTGTTTATTTGGAAGTCTTCGTGTTCTCTCTCCCCCCGTGGTCGCGTAGATTTTTCCATCCACATTTAGAATCAACGTCATACGTTTGGAGTATATGGCTGCTATACATTGCCACGTGATTATAAAGCCACTTCGTTGAGGCTACCATTGGCGATTCCAGGTCGCTTCTTAAAAATGGCTATGCAGCTCAGCGGGCACTTACCTGGTATAAAATGAAATTGAAATTGTTTAGCTTTAGACAGCTAAAAGCGATGGAGAGCGACACCACTGTGGGTGGCAGCACCGTGCGTGCATCGATTCCCCGGACAAAAGATTCCTGGCCGGCTTTCTCGCTATTGTGAGCGAAAGCAACCCCGGCCGCTGTACACTCCAGCATAGGAAGCGAGGGTAGGAAGAGAACAGAGCGGGAGAAAAAAAACTTCAACGCATTCACCCTACCCACCCACCCAACAAAACAGAGACACGCCGTAGAAACAAACTGCGCACATGCGCACACACGTGCGGAGCCCGAATGCACGCACGCAATGTAACCATGTATGGAATTAGACGCGGCGGTGCCGAATTGCTCGCGTTCCGCCAACAATCGATAAGCAGGGCCTCGCTCGCTAATGACGAACCGCTCTTCTCTCGCACGCTTGCGGAACGACGATTGACCACCGGAACGCGCCCGCATGCCCGCCCGTGCCCAGTTCCCAAAAAAACGGCGCAGGAAAGGGGCTTGTTTTTCCCCGCGACGACGAGAATGTTGACGAGCGGGCGGGCGGGGAGGTGGGGGCGGTGGCGCTCCGGGACACTTTCTCCGCGAGTGTGAAAATTAACGAGAGCCCAGCGTGCGACTTCGACTGTGCGGTGCGATATCTTGGCATCGTTCAAACAAAATCGTCGTCAATGGACCGCCTCAAAAATCAGATCATTCGACGGCGATCCCAAACAAGTCCGCGCGGCATGCTCCCGAAGCGGTCGAAATGGATGGCGAATCTCGACGTCAAATTCGCAAATCTGTTGCACCCCCCCCCCCCCCCCAAAAAAAAAATGCCGTACGAAAGCTAGGAGGGGGAGTGGGGGCCTCCTAATATACGGGGACCCGGCGGAAAGTCGGCACTGACAATACCAGAGTCACGCAGATTGCAAGCGGTGCTTTTACAGACTTTAAAACATGAAACTAACCCACGACGCCCCCCCCCCGCCAGCCCAACTCATGAATCAAACTAAAAAAAGACACGTTTGTCCGTCCCTAGCTGTATTCACGAACATCTTGGCACCGTCCAAGACGTCCAATGAAAGACAAATTTATGGTATTTGGCACCAATGGACTTTAAGAAAAAGAAATTAATAATAAAGCGCGCGGCCAAATTTCTCTACGTTCTATGTATTTCTAACAGTGCATGCAAAAACCCCGGGGCGGAACAGAGGGGAATAGAGGAATGCCCGTTACTCAGGATGTAAGAAGCTACAGGCGCTCATGTTATATTTTACACTAGGTTTCCAGTCCAATATGCGACTCTGTTTTTAGTGGTTTCTGGCCCGGTCGCACGCACGTACACACGCATGTACGCACGCACATAGGCACGTACATACGCACACGCACGTACATACGTACGTGCAAACGGCACAAACGAGCTTCCACAAAAGCTCCGAGCCAAGTCACGTAGCGCGCTCGCAGACACCCCCCCCCCGCGCCACCCCCCCTCTCCGCAGTTGGCACAGTATCGGAAGGGTGTATTTCAAATATTAAACTTTCTGACTCCGTAAAACGCTGCGACAACCCCACGCGCACATCGCGGACTCGATGTTCTAGGCATGCCGGTGACACTTCTGGGAGCCTGCTGTGACGGCCGCCTTTTGCGCGAGCGTACCGACGCTCAAAAGTTTCAGCCTCCCGACCGCCATCCTCGCGCGTGGGTGGGTGGGTGGCAATGTTTATTGCAAAACGACGTGAAGAGCACGGAGGCGAGTTTCTTCACAGCAGCTTGTGCCATGCTAGGTGCAGTACAAAGGCAAAGATCCCCCGTATAGCCTTAACAGACTGTTGGGGCAAGTGCTGTTAGCGAGTAGCACCTATGAAGGCCGACACGGCACATGAAGGGGGTGCCGTTACCAGCACCACGCCCGGCCGCCTTTGTATCCACCAGTGGCGATAATTTTACACACCGCACCAGGTACTCATTTGAGGTCGAGTCGACCTAGGGGAGGCCCAGGACTGGTTCAGATAATCGTCACCGGTGTTGGCTATGAACGGGAATGAAACTCGGGTCACCGGGGTTCATAGCACAGTGTGCTAACCGCTATAAAACAAAGATCCCCCGTATAGCCTTAACAGACTGTAGGGGCAAGTTCTGTTAGCGAGCACCTATGAAGGCCGCAACGGTACACGAGGGGGTGGGTGGCCAGCACCACGCCCGACCGCCTATGTCTCCCTAGTGGTGTTGTTTACACACTGCACCAGATACTCATTTGAGGCTGAGTCGACCTAGGGGAGGCCCAGGACCGGTTCAGATAATCGTCACTGGTGTTGGCCATGAACGGGAATGAAACTCGGGTGGCCGGGTTCATAGCGCAGCGCGCTAACCGCTACACTACCGCTCCGACACACACGCACACAGAAAACAAAGACACATGCATACACAATAACTTGTCTCGAGAATTACATGATCAGCTGAGCCAAGCGCTTTCATGTCGAGGCGAAATTGCGGAACACTGGCACAGCATGCGGATTTTCTGGTGTGCATACTGCTGTCGGGCAAATTTTCCCCGCAAAAAACATTTCCCGATTTAAATATTCTCAAAGTGGGCAATGCAATTGAGCAGTTATCAAAACGGTAACAGGATACCCATTAAAAATGGGGCCTTTTCTTACTAGTATCAAAAAATAACATTGTTATATTTATATAACATTGTTATATTTTATATATAACCTATTGTTATATTTGATCAACAAAGGTCCCATATTGTAGCTGCTCACCACGAGCTATAAATGCCCTGGTCAGTGGCATTGTCTTTGTGCTGTTCGCTTTTTGAGAAAGGAATGGTCGTCTCTCTGGTGTGGACAAATACGTTTCATATATTATCAGAGCATGTCTTTTGTTTGCACGTGTGGTTAACGCAGACAGGATTCCTTGAAAAATGTTTCTGTTTGGTGTTTTAACATCTTCAAACAACTCTTTTATTGCCAGAAAGGGTAAAACCCATTGTTACAGGAAGCGATATATTCGCCACCGTTTCATACGTGGTGGTTCGCGTCCCCCCCCCCACATCCAAAACAACCATCCAGGTTCAACCCTGCCTCGGCTTACGAGATCTGACGCTTTTGGGTGCATTCCAGGAGGGTGCTATAGGCTTCTGCGGTGGTGGTGGAGAACGGTGCAGCAAAAAACCCAATGTTGGACTGTATGTCTATGCCCCCCCCCCACGCATCTATTTGCCTGGTAATGCAGGTCGTGGGTTCGATTCTAACCATGACGCCTGCTGTATATTTGGTGTTTGCATCTCTCTCTCTCCCCGTGGTGGCGTGGATTTTTCTCCAGGCCCTCCCGTTTTTCCCCCTCCACATTAAGAATCGACGAGTATTTGTCCACAATAAATGTCCACGTGATGAGAAGCCACTTCGCCGAGCCAGCATTGGTGATGGCCAGGTCGCTTCTGGCAACAACAAAAAGAGCCGTATAGCTCAGTGGGCCTTACCTGGGAAAAAAAAAAAAAATAGTTTTAGTTGATTTTGCTAATCCAACCGGTAGAGCATCGGACGAAAGAGCAGTGGGCGCGGGCACGAGCGCCGCAGAGTAAATCTCCGCAAGCAGCAGGACGGTCACGTCGCTGCGGACCGAGCACGGGCATTTGTCCCCCGAGAAGTCTCGCGTGCAAAATAAACCTTCCCCGCATCTTCCCCACCACCGCCCCCCTCCACCCCCCCCGAAATCCCTGAGGATTAACCATCGTCCGCCTCCCCTCTCGCCCCACCGAGAGAGCCAGGAGCGGAGGAGCGGAGGGGAGAGAGCAACGCAGCCGTGATGTATTTGGGCCCAGGGCTGCTTGCACACACGCCGCGTGAATCGCCGACACCCGACGCGGCAATCGATAACGGCGTATTCTAGCGGCGCGAGTAACAACTGCAATTTTTGGCGTGGACTGCGGCCAAAACCGCCACCTCCCCCCCCCCCCCCCTAAACCACCCCATCATTTTCAAATACATTCCGGGACCCGAATATAATCCCAGGGTAATAATTGCAGCAAACGATTCCTCGGGGGGGTGGGGGGGGGGTGCTTCAAGAACATTTGCTTTTGCGTGCAGAATGCACGGGCGGTGGGTGGAGGCGTTTGTAGCCCAATTTTAAAAACGCAGCGGTGGGCGGACGAGCGGGGAGGAGTGGGATGAGCTGCGGCCCTGTGACCTCGGCGGCTGCGAGCGAGGCCCCCACCCCCATTGTCACGGAGCGTCAAAATTGAAGACCGTCACCGTTGTCCCTCCCCCCCCCCTCCCCCGGCGGAAGACAAAGAAACACTCCAGTAAATAAGGTGGTGGAAAGAGTGAATCGGCTATCGAAAAGAGCAGGACAATGCGGGACGTCCTCCGGCGACGTGGGGCGCGTTTGAAAGTTAAGAGCAGTCCGCGCCCTCCCTCGCTCCCGGGTCACGTAATTGTTATTATTGTTACCGCTTGACGACCCAGGAATGCGTCACAGTCTCAAGGCTCGTTTGCAGGATGGGGTGCTGCCAAGTTTTTGTGCGGTCGAGGATGACGATGCTGCTGCTGCTGCTGCTGCGGTGTAATTTCAATTGAGTCATTTTTAAATTGGGATGTTCTGGCCGGTTCCAGTTGCATTGTGTGGTTCTTGTGGAGGAGACAAGAGAACCTGGAGGAAATCCATACAGATCACGGGGAGAACATGCAAACTTCACGCAAACGTGCCCAAAACGAGGATTGAACCCAGATCTTTCTTGCTGTTAGGCGCAAGCGGTGCGACTGCGTAAAGTTTTTTGTTTTGTTTTATTCGTGGGCGATGTTATAGGAGGTCCTGGGTTCGATCCAAACCTTGGGGCCTGCTGTATATTTGGAGTCTGCTTGTGTCTCTCTCTGTGGTCGCATGGATTTCTCTTCAGGTCCTCCGGTTTATCCCCCCTCCACATGTAGAATCAACGTGCGTTCAGAGTATTTGGATGCAGCTATACATTTCCACGCGATAAGCCACTTTGTTGAGCTATCATTTGTGACCATGTCACTTCTGAAATAGAGCTACATTGCTCAGTGGGCCTAAACCAATAAAATGAAAATAGTAAAAAAAATCAATAGATGTTGCTCCGTATAATTGAGTCATTTGGACAAATTTCTAGCGTTGGAATGATTTTGGCTTATTTCCAGTTACATTGTGTGTGTGTGTTTAGCCATGGGAGAAAACAGGGGAAACCCAGACGAAACGCATGCAGAACTAGGGGGAGAGAGAGAGAGACCCACACCAAGACCCCCTCTTGCTGAAAGGCACAAGTGTTAGCCATTGCTCTGCCACCGTGCCGGGCATGCAATCTTAATGAGGTTCACGTCGCGTACATGCGCAGCCGCTTCTCGAGACGCTGGGTCGTACATACAGTCTGCGAATACACTACACGAGGCTGCAGCATTTCCATCTGTAATTTGATCCTTGGCGGCATATTGGGTTTGCGAGCAACGCGCGTGTCGCTGTTCTGATATTTACCGACCGAGTTAACAAAATAAAGCATCGTGCTGCGAGCAGGCGGTGGCGCACGACTGTAATTCAGCACTCTCGTGGCAAGGGGGGGGGAAGGGTTGGTGGATCACGCACGATTTGTGAAACTCCCAAACCTGCCGGAGAAAGGGCAAGCCAAGCAAGTGGGTGGTGATTGAATTAATATAAACTAGTAAAACTAACTCAAGTTTATATTTTTTACTTTACCACGTAAGGCCCACCGAGCGATAAATCTCTTTTTCAGAAGCGACCTGGTTAGCACAAATTATAGCTCGGCTAAGTGGCTTTTCAAGTGGACATTCATTGCAGCCAAATACTCTGAATGCACGTGGATGCTAAAATGTGGAAGGAAAAACCGGAGGACCCAGAGAAAAATCCACGCGACCACGGTGAGAGAGACCCGCAGACTCAAAATATACAGCAGGCGTCGGGGTCGGAATGGAACCCATGACCCTCCTGCATACCAGGCGAGGCATTTAACATCTCGCCACATGTTGAGCTTTGAGCACTATCCATCCCCATTTTAAGGGTTTCACCTAAGCATTTTCACCCATGCGTGAGAAAAAAAACCCACCGAGAGATTCCATTACAACATCTCAATGCCCCCTACGGAGGCAGGGCAGGGAGCCCAGACTCCCGCGTTCACTCCCTGCATGTACGTGTGTTGAACTTCTTTCGCAACGAACGTAGCCAACCATGCTAATCGGAGGGTTAAGTCCAGCTTGTTATATACGTCATCCGTTGGTTTTCTTTAATTCCTCCTTTTGAAATTCCCACTGCATTATGGGGGTTCTTTAAAAATGACGACGAAAAAATGCTTACATTAAAAAAAAAAAATTTTGATCTCAACGCAAGAATCACGAGACACGGTGCGCACGATTCGAACGCGTGCAGGAATTCAAACGTCCCGAAGCGGGACCGCTCCTGCAAATGAACCCTTTTAACCTCGAGCCGATGGAATAAATTAAACTGGGCGGCATGTCGACGTGCTGCAACGCTTTCGCAGGGAACGGCTGCGGAGCCTCCGTCGTAAGAGAGAATCCGAGCAGCGGTGTAGCGTGCTTGGCATGGTCCCCTGGTGCGAGGAATTAAAATGAGGGGGGACGGGGGGGGGGTGCACGACCTGTCCATTTATCATCAGAATCTTAAATCGCAAAATGTATTCATACTGGAGGAATCTAACGAGCTATAAAGCTTTTTTTCATAGACGTAGAATAGCGGCGGGTCAGAACATCACAACAAGCAATGCAAAAAAAATAGGAGTGCAAATTATCGGAAATGTAAACAAATCACCAAAAAATTACAAATAAAACTGAACTGTTTTCATTTTTGCCAGGTAAAGCCCACTGAGCTATTGGCTTCTTTTTCAGAAGCAACCTGGCCACAAATGACGGCACAACGAGGGAGCTTATCATGTGGGAATTTCTAGCAGCCAAATAATCTAAGCGCACGTTGATTGTAAATGTGGAGGGGAAAAACAGGATGACCCGGAAAAAAAAATTCCACGCGACCACGGGGTGAGACACACACAAAGCTTCAAATATACCAGGCGTCAGGGTCAGGGTCGAACCCCCGACCTCCTGCATACCAGGCAAGGGAGATAACATCACACCCCCTCCCCCCCCCTTCGTAGCCCGGCAGCTGGGCCTCTGGAGCTCCTGGGCCATGGTGCAATTGCGGCGCTTGCACGCTGGAGCAGCTACGCCACCGGCGTTTTTGGGAAGCCCGAAATCGCGTGCGAGCCAGCGCCAATCTCTGCAGCTGTTCGCCAAAACCTGCCGCGGTGCAACTGGGCCGTGGCACAATCGACCAACGGGAAGAGCAACGCGAGCCGTTGCCCGACGCTGCTGCAGCAGCAGCAGCTGTCCGCAAAATTTAGCGCGGAATCGCGAAAAGCCGGCCGGCCGCGTCACGCACGCACGGTTCTAAAAATGGCGACGGCTTCGCGCATCCCCACGATCCGATGCCTTCGGCAAGACAGCCCGCGGAATTTTTTGCTGGAGACGCGGGGAGGTAAGATTTGGAAAGGAATGGGTGGGAGGGGGAACGGCAGAATTTGTTCGACCGGCATCAGGGGGTGCCCGACTTGTCAACTGAGGCATCCTTGGGCGTGTGGAAAAGCCACGTCTTCAACGGGCCATTTGTACACACCGACGCAAAGCAGAAAAAATAAATGATAATCTTTGCCTTCACGTTCACCTCGCCCTCCGCTTTAAACATCGGAGGCCACTGTGTTAAAATTACCAAACATCGCGCGACAAATTCTGTGCAATTTTTTTTCGCTAAACTGCGCTGACGAACGGCCGCTCACCGAGGGCGCTTGCCTTACAGCTTCAGGCAACCCGGAAGAATTTGTATAGCAGGCCACGCTCAGAATGTCCAAACCAGTCGAGAGTTTTGTCTGCTCAAAACGACGACGTGGGAAACTGTCGGGCCCCAAGGCAAATAAATGGGCGAATCGGTCGTGGCAATTTTGCTTACGGTGACTGGGACAATTCGTTGATAAAAATCCACCTAAAAATTTCTGGCAACTACTCCCGTGGTCATTTATGCGAGTCCATAAAAATGTCGGCCACGCCAAAATCAAAGGAAGGAACTGCCCCCCCCCCCCCCCCGGGCACAGTGCACGACCTCCAGTCCAGAGGCACAAGCGAGAAGAGAGACGACTTTATTTTCCTCTCCAAAATTATTTTTCTTGTTTTGCAGTAGTCGAGATATAGAAACAAATAAATCCGTTATCAAATCGAGCGATCGATTTTTGACAAATCGGATATAGCCCGGCTCTAGCCTCGTCAAACTACCCCATGAGCCACCGCAAAATCTCAGGAGCACAAACGATGGGACCAGCATTGCATTGCATGAGCAAGCCCCACCATCAGCGGTCACGTGATCCCCTATTGGGGAGATACGGGTGGCAATGAAAGCCCTTTCGAAAACAGGGGTGACTTTAAACAATACAGTCCTTGTGGACTTTTGAAATCCAATTTTCAGAAAACATTTGACAGCACTGCGCTTGTGTGTGTGTGTGTGTACATATATAGTAATTTGATACTGGGAAACGGAGCAAAATAAATCCACGTAGATCAATATAGAGTAGATGTATAATTTAACGCTGTGCCCTTTTATTTTACCGCACGAGAGGCGGCACATAGCCGAGGCATTATTACGACGTAACCGTTGTGAAAATATAAATATTTTACACGGCATATTGGAAGGAATCAATAACGTGAGCGGGCTCCTGACATCTTCTCCGCAAATCGACACCAGGGCCAGTGGGAGGGGGGGGACAGATCGATGAGCTCAACAACCAATTATTATCCAGGCCATTTCACCAGGACTTCATGTCGTTTTCAATACGAGCCGCTCTTTCTTTTCCACCAGCGAAGGACAAAAAAAAAAACTTGGAAATTTAAAATCCAACGACAGCCTTTCTCTCTGCGCGTGCATGTACAGCTCGTGCACAACGGGATGCCGTTAAATAAGCCGGGGCGCACCATGATAGGCTCCTCAGCGATATTTCTCAGTCCCGTCTGGCGCCCGAGGTCTAGATGTTCATCGTGAATAATAACCCACCATTGCCGTTTGAGAGTCGGTCGAATTGCCTTGCCGCGTTAATTGCTGCCTCAAGATGGTGAACGTATCAAAAGCTTTATTTGTAGGCTTTCGCAACCAATGTCATGCATGTATGTATGTTGAACGTCTTTCGCACCGTACGTAGCCAACCGTGCTAATCGGAGGTACGCGGGGGGGGGGGGGAAGGACAACACACTAAACACAAAAAGCAGTTCGAAAGGAATGAGTTTTCAATCTAGATTTAAAAGTGCATAACTCCAGTGGCTTCGAAATATCAGAAGGAAGAGCGTTCCAGACGGCCGCAGAAGCGCATCTGAAAGCACCGCGCGATGCGGTGGCCACCGTCTTTGTTCGCTGGCCAGCCAAAAGCCGCTACTGCGAGGATGACCGAGTTCGCCTAATTGTTTACGATTGGTATCTCGTTTCTTTTGGGTGATATCACGTAGATACAATGTAAAATGTTTTAGTTATAAACCTCCACCACCCAACGGAACAAATAAAGACATAATTGTTTTTTTACCCTGGCAACAAAACTGACACCTTTTTTACAAGGAGTCATGTTTGCATTGACCACAATACCTGCGGTCGGAATGCAAACAAAAAAGACAACTCTGATAATGTATGCACTGTCCTTGAAATTGATTGGTCCAACAACATGTGAGACTAGGCTCTAAGAAAAGCTGTATCGGGTGTGGACCAATCAATTTCAAGAACAGTGCATACATGATCAGAGTTGTGTTTTTTGTTTGCATTCCGACCGCAGGTATTGTGGTCAATGCAAACATGACTCCTTGTAAAAAAAAGGTGTCAGTTTTGTTGCCAGATAAAAGGGTAAAAAAACAATCATCATATTTTGCTACTGGCAAAGGAGGTTCCCATGGTGAAATAAAGACATTTATTGCTTGAAAGGCATTTTTTTTCATGCCAAACATTGCCTTCTTTTGAACATTCCTCCGTTTTGTTGAAAAACTAAAATCAATTGTCACGTGCCCATGTGACAACTGTCAGGTGGTAAAGCGTCAAAGTAAAAAAAAACATCGACCTACCAATGAGATCGATCTCACCCAAACTCAACTAATTATAAATCAAGGTATTTAAACAGCGGTCAGGAAAACACTTGAATCGGCCAAATACACTGATGAAAAAATGATATTCATTCTAAACATTTTAAAATATAAAGCTGCATATTTTTACAGCTCTCCTTCAGCGCAGGGAAGGGCGGCCAAATTATAACAAAATAAAAACGGTGCCCTCCAGCCGGGGAAGGGCGCACTGCACATCATGACTCTTGCATCGGGATGTTTGACCACGTAAATCTATCGATGAGTGTTTTACCTTGCGGGAGAAAATCCATAAATAAAACCCATGCGAAGGGGATAACACCCATAAGGCCGCACTTAAAGATTAATTCGAGAACCCATTTTTAGCTATAAATGCCATTACCTGGCTACACATCTCAGGTTTTCGGGGTTTCTCAAATGTCATGGACCCTCCACCACCATTTGGACAAGCTCGTCACGTCTACAAAGATACTATTTATACCGGGCCGAAGTAATGATCACATTCAATAAACGCTCCTCATCACCGGTGGACAAAAACTTTCCACGCCTGAATTTGACATCAGCATGCGATGGCATTTCGCAAAAAAATAACTGCTTTGGGATTCATCAGGCAGCGGCAGCCGCGTCCCTGCGATTTGCATTAGCCGATGACGCCCTGCGCAGGAATAGCAACGTCGAATATGTGGCACGTGAAGTTTTGATGTCCAGTCAAGAGCTGCAGGAAGATTTGTGGTGAATTTTCAGAGACGTTTCGGTAAATGACTTCCCAGAACGTATCCTCGTGAATTTTGACGTAGTTTCAAATGAACCGCCGTTTTATAAACCTTGTCTTGCGAAAATTGTTCAACTCACCGATGAGATGAAACAATCACAAGTGGCGCGTAGCGAAACGCTTGTTACACGCGACAGTTAGACATGTTTGCCTGAGTCGAGGCAGTGGCCGGTTTTTGACGACACAGATATGGCCAGATCATTACGTGGCCCAACCCAGAAATGGATCACGAATAACAGTAGATCGTTGTTCACTGGAAGTACCCTTGCTGATCAAGGCGCATAAACAATCACGGAAAATATTCGGTCATCCTCATAGCGATGTTGGACTAACCATTGAACAAAGACGGTGGTCACTGTATCACGCGCTTTCAGATGCGCTTCTGCGGCCGTCTGGAATGCTCTTCCTTCCGATATTAGGAAGCCGCTGGAGCTATGCACTTTTAAATCTAGATGGGGAAAGTCATTTCTTTAGAACTGCTTTGTGTTTTAGAGTCTTGTCCTGTCCCCCGCACCTCCGATTAGCATCGTTCATACGATTTCGAGCATTGGAGTGTCCCTCAATCCTCAATTGTACAAAATGCACATCTAAAGCTGCCCTTTGTACAGCAAGCGCTCTTCTTTCTTATAGCGTTTGGAGTAAAAAAGCAATGGGGCTAAGATTTGTATTTTACTGGTAGGAACCAACTGGTTCCACCAGCCCACAGGGGATTATTGTGTCCGTCCGTCGTACAGGGAGGGGCTGGGTGGGGAGGGGAGGGGCAGGGTGGGGAGGGGAGTGTGGGGAGGGTGGAGAGGGGGTGGGGAGGGTGGGGGGTGGGAGGGGTGGGGCTGGGTGGGGAGAGGCTGGTCACCGCGTGGTGCCCTTATAAAACTCAACGTTTAACCTACTCACGCCGGCTTGTGCCCGCCCTCACAGTCGGGCATATTTGCGGAATACGCCACGCCGCCGTTGACCCTGGCCATTGACCGAGCAACCCAACCCGTTCCTACCAGCTCCCTCCGCAGGAATGTGTTTAAACGTTGTAAGCGATTCCACAGCATACAGGATAACCGAATGGAATCCGCTTGTTGTACCCGAATTACGTGCGGTCTATCGGGCAGCCGTCACTGATATGTCCGATGGTGTGCGCACGTCACAGTTTGGTCGAGTCCTTGATTGTTCCATTCGTGGGAGGATAAATCCAGACCGCCCGCGTCGTTGTGCGTACGTACGTTGGACTTGTCTCACACCCGCACGTAGCCGAACGCGCCGAAATCGGGAGACGCTTTTTTGCAGGGACAGTTGATAGCGGTCGTCACACTGCCTTTCAGTGCAGCGCTAAAAGCCAGGGCCTTGTTCCCTTTGTTGGGTCTTCAATAAAGAAAGGGCGTCTCTACAGAGCAAGCACGAATGACGAACGTCGAGAGATATTTCTCATGGGTTTTTTTTTCCGCTTGAGCTCTTACACGACCGCCAAAAAAAATTAATCGCGCAATTCACGTTGGCTCGCTCGCTCGCTGGCCCGCCCGCCGTGTCGTTGGAAGTTTTTTTTTTTGGAAGCTAACGAGAAGCGCCGTGGCGCTGCGAGGCTCCGCCGGAGGAGAGGGATCGTTCGTCGGGCGGCTCCGGCAGAAACGGCGTGGGAGCGTCGGTGGTCAGGTGCGCCATCGATCCGCACGCGCACCGCCACTGCTCTCAAGAGCAACACAGCCCCCGCGGCAAATAGGAAAAGCTTCCGGGGGGGGGGGGAGATGAGGCTACAGATCTCGCAAATCTTCCCTCACCCACCGGCCACCCACGAGTGCCAAATCGTAAAAAATAATCACAACACAACGCCCCCCGCCCCCTGCCCCCCACCGCCCGCCGCCAATGCAGGCTTGGGAAAATCGCGGATAATCGGAACAGGGGTGTGGACAGGAAAATTTTTCGGGGCAGCCGATAGCTCCCGTGGACAATAATAGGAGCTGTGGATTAAGTGAATTAGCTGGGTGGTGGTGGTGGTGACGCACGTGGCTGCCTGTAATCCCAGCACAGTGGAGGTAGCAGCGAGGGTTGGTGGATCACCCACAGATGGGGGTGTGAAACTCCCTTCCCGTGCGGGGTGGGGGGGTCGAGGAGCCGCATCCCGACTCGCCAGGAGGAGGCGGTACAGGAAAATTTGGACTCCATCCATTCCATCTGCATGGGAGTCGTCTCTGGATGCTACAGTTTTCTTCCCACACACACACAACACTCATTAAAACATCTTCATCGTATGCTCCGTGCGTGCGGGTTGCGCAGCATTGCGAGTTTAAAGTTGCACAAACGCCGCCGCCTTCTAGAATATTATTGCGAACAGGCCACCGACTCAGCATGTGGGGCAACTCATTAGTCAGATGTCGTGTTAAACGACGAGAAACACCCTTCATATCTGTAAGACCGCAGAGCTTGGGCAACTGTTGGCAGTTACCGCCGGCTCCACCACCTGGCTGGGCTTTCCTTCCCAATCATTTGTGGTTCTTTCTCGTGCCCCCCACCCCACAGTCGTTCTCTCTCGTCGAGAGCGAGCGTCTCGGCGGCTCGCTACACGAGTTGACATTCGTGTTATTGCCCGTGTTCAAATTGGTTTTAAAGGAACGACCGCAAAGAGTATTCAACGCGCACCTCCGATTGGCGCGGTTGACTACGTACTCTGTGTGAAAAGGGTCAACGTACATACATGTGCGTACAAGTATGCCAAGCCGTGGAGAGTGCACCGCCAGCTTGACCATTCAAGCACAAGCACACGCACACACCCGAGCGGCAAAGCTCAAGTCGGCGAAAATGTAAACAAGTGGCAGACAGATACTCGAACCCCGAGAGGACGCCGCTCAAAGTGTCACGTTGCACTCCGGGGCTTGCAGCTCGCGACGACGCTTACGCAAATAAACGCCCAGCGGCGAACGACGACCCGAGGCCGTCCTCCCCGGTGAACGATCTCGCGTTCACGTCGCTTGCACACCCGTTGCTGTGACAGCGCCCGAATTTGTCTGTTGTGTGCCAAGCGTGCGACGACTCACAAAGGAGACCCAAACGTGCCTGGCCCCAATGGCTTCTCCACTCGCCCCCATCCCACCGTCCTTCGACAGACCCCCCCCCCCAAACTTGAACAGGCAGCTACTGTAACCACAACAATGGGGCGGAAAAAAATGCGACTAGGCGAGATATGCCCGTGTCGTTTGTGGGCTTGGGGAACGCTAGCCGTCACGGGGGCTTCCCCCCTACCATGGGGTGGGTGGCAGTGCCGGTTTAAGTTAGTGCGGGCAGCCTGTAGCACATGTTATAAAGGGTCCCTAAATAAATTAAAATGAAGACACACATTTTTAACATGCGTAGAAAATTGTATTTTTTTTCCATTTGCTATACAGCCAGATAATGGGACAAATCGCTAACCTTAAACACCAGGTCGTTCAGAAAAGTCGAAGGCAGTATAGTACTGTAGTAATAGAGCAAGTGCAGAATCAATGAAACCGGAATTGATAACTTGAAAGCATTTAGCGCGGGGCCCTTGAAAGTGCAGGGTCCATAGCATCATATGTAGTAGCTACATATGTACTACATATGTAGTAGCTACATATGTACTACCTACACATTTACTACATATGTAGTAGCTACGACAGGCCGGGGGGAGGGGGGGACCTTCCGCATTCGAAAATAAGACGACGACTTCTCTCGTAGCTGGAATAAATGTCAGAGTGGAGATTATGAATAGAGTCGTGAATAATGGGGACTTTATCCAGCCTCGTGAGGGCTTACAATGGCTGAGTATGTAATAAAAATATGTGTGTACCCTGCGGTTGTTTTGTACGATAATGGAAAAATTAAGTAATAAATGAATGTTTGTTGGTACTTTCAATGGCCAGTTTAGAATCTTAATCGACCACCCACGTCATCATGGTTATTTACATTTTTAACTCAAGGGCAAATCAAAACAATGACTTTAAGTTCAAACCACGGGCCACAACACATAAGAAGCAAATCGTTAAAACTCAACACAAGTGCCTAACTCAAGGTATTTTCTTAGGTGTTTCATTTTGAATCGATCACGACAATAATCGATGTAACAATAATAATCGCGTTTGAATTGATTCAAAGTATAATGGGCATTTCGTCTCTGGTAAGGATAGTACTTCAGTGATGGTTTTAGCGACGTGGATGATGGCAGTGATGCCTATTACGATTGTGACGGTGTGGAGGTTAGTGGCGATGCACAACACTGTACAAATCATGAATTGTACGCAACTTACAGCACCCTCCAGCACCCCATATAACACCGGAAAATCCGCACACCGCAATTATACGAGTATAAGCAATTACAGGGCCAAAGCCTTTGGCTTTTTTTTTAGTTCTGCAATTCATAAACAGCAACACGTGGCTAATGATGCAAATCAATCGAGGCAGGGCATTACCACACGCGTGACAATTACATGCATTCAGCCGTGCGGTTCGTTTGGCCACACAGCAGGAGCCATGCGTGAAGCCACACACCCTCGTGTGCTAAGCCGGCCTTCGTAGGGGCTCGCTAACAATACTTGCCCCAACAGTCTGGTCAAACACCGTATGAGACTAGGCTCTAAGGAAAGCTGTCTCTGGTGTGGATCAATCAGTTTCAAGAACAATGCATCATAATTGTTTTTTTTTACCCTTTTATCTGGCAACAAAACTGACACATTTTTTTAGACCACAATACCTGCAGTTATAATGCAAACAAAAAACATAACTGATAATGTATGCACTGTCCTTGAAGTTGATTGGTCCACACCCGAGACAGCTTTCCTTAGAGCCTAGTCTCACATGGTGTTGGACCAGATGACGCCAAAAGGCGCACTAAAAAAGGTGTCAGTTTTGTTGCCAGATAAAAGGGTAAAAAAAACAATTATCTTTTTTTTTACTGGCAAATGAGGTTCCAATGGTGTAAACAATGAATCAATTATCAGTGTTGTTTGTTGTTTGCATTCGGACTGCAAGTATTGTGGTCAATGTAAACATGATTTCTTGCAAAAGGTTTCAGTTTTGTTGCCAGAAAAAAGGGTAAAAATCCTATTACTGTAGTCTGATTAAGGCTATACAGAGGGGACGGGGGGGGGTATGTCTTTCTATTTAGCGGAGCGCTGGTATTTAATTTGTGGGGGATACCGACTTGGTGTGGATTTTCCAAAGGTCCCCGCCAGGTTTAGCTCGCGGTCCAGTAATAATTAAAGGACTTTCCATCGCTGCTTCAAAAACACAAAAACACTCAACTATGCCCCCTTTTAAGAGGACGTTCTGAAAGCTGTTTTTGAATCTCCACGCTATTAATGATTACACTTCGCTTATTAACATTTTTGTACGTGTAATTTGTGCGAACCTATGAGTGGGTGTTTTTTTTTGCGTATTTCGAGATGGACAACATTTTATGCATTTAGGACATGCGTTTGCACACTTGGGATACGCAGTATAATTTGCTCATGCGGTCTTTATAGCTTCCATCACAAAAGCTTAACGTTGTAATAGAATGGAGTTTTTTTACGTGTGTCATGTATGTGGGAGATGGGGACAGGGAATGCGCGGGAGAGGGGTAGGATTGAATGGTAGGGGAAAGATACCGATGGTGCCGTGCAGATGACACTGCAAAGAACTCTGGGGGTACAAAAGAAAAACAAATCTGCATATGCATGGATCATCTCATTCCTTTCAACGTGGGGATTTATCGTTCTGTGGTGTTTAATTGGCCGTCTGCGCGTGGGTTGGCTGTCATGGCCAAATGGTGGTTGCATATTTTGAAAAGACATGCAAATTCCTTGATGTTTTGTTCGCCTTTCTGGTGTTGTTTCCCCACGTGTTTTGTTGTTGTGTTGTTGTTGTTGTTTGTTGGGCAGACCCTTTGCTCGATTTGGCCAGCCTCATCAAACTGGGTTAAGTTCGCGAGGGCAGAGAAGCTGACCGGGCGTAAAAGCGCCGTCGCAAAAAGCTCCCGTTGTTTTGAAACACAATTTTTGTCACGAATGACACATCACCAAGTGACGTCACCCACAATGTGCGTGGGTGATTTCCTGCTCGGGAATTGTGAAGCGACGCTAGCTTTTTTTACTTACAGACATGTAAAGAATAAACGTTCAGAGCCATTTTTTTGGGGGGTCGGGTTCACTCCTCTGTAAACAATAAATCCAACTCCGCGTGCCTGCTCACACATCAGCCAATAAATCCATGCGAATCGTCCGCGTAATTATTTCGCAAAAAATGCTCTCCTTCAATCGCTTGTCATCACTCAACCCAAGGGGAATGAAGCAACAGATACATTATTCTGCCGTTTTTTAAAGATTAACCCTGGCACGCCATCAACCAGCTTTTGTAAACACAACATTATCGCAGTCTCTGTTTTCATTTCGTCAGCCCCGTGTTTATGAAAAAAAAGAAACCAAACCCGATTTAAAAGGGAACCGTTTTGAGCAAATGAGTAAATTATTTTAAAAAATAAGTACAAAAAATACCTTGCTAATTAAACTCCAGCTCAAAAAAAGCCTTTTGTTACATTTTGGTGGAAAATGTTGTCCTGGAATGGTGAAGTATAACAGTTTTTTTTTAATCTTTTTAAAACACAAACCCTTCTGCTTCAGCAGTGAAGGTTCTTGAAGATTCCCATTGGTTACAAAAGCTCTCGAGGTCACTTGGCCACACACCGAAACACGCTGTCTACTTTGCCACAAAACCCAATCCCCAAGGACAGCCCTAACTGCTTGCATAAGTACTTTGCTTCATACTTTTCACTCTTATTTATACATTGCCTTCAAAAGAATGCGGGTGGTGGGATCAAGGGCCCCGCGTATCTATAAAGGAGTTTTATTCCGGAACTTGTTTTAAAATGTTTAAAAAAAAGAAATTTTTGGGAAAATTATTGAAAGTGGCCACTCTTAAATCTCAAACATCGAGTCGAAATGTCACGTGCCAGTAGTCCTCTACTCTAAATAAGTACTCGAGCAATTAGATTGCACATTCCAGGATTAGCTGATAATTTTCGGTGGGTTTTCAGTGGTGGGGGCAATTTTGTACTTACCTCTTATAATGGGTTGATATTTTTTTGTGTGTATATATTCTGTATAACACAAGTAATGTGAATAGCTATGCAAAATCTAACTGGGCTACATTTAGCGTGCATGGACATACCCGGGTTTTTTTTGTGTCAAGAATCTCACACCTGCCCCCAATATTTCCAGGATACACAAATGCCCACCTCTCACACAGCTGAATGAACATTGCACCCTCTAAAAAGAAGAAAAATAAACCCTGTAAACAAAATCTATCGTCAACACTGAGCCTTAATCTTGTACAAGTCTAACGGTAGAGTAACACTACCATGAACAGAACTTAAACCTGCTTTCTCAGCCTTAAAGCCTTCCTAACGTTTGATTTTCACGAGCCAAATGTGTCTCATTGACCGTGCACTGAAAGAGTTTAACCCTTAGCCCGTATTAAAGTAGACACCGTGCAGCCCTCTTCGTCAACCCACTGCTGGATGACAAACGCTGGGGGGGTCGTTTAACCATACTTCACCACGCTGGTCAGCGTGTGGCGGGGGAAGGTGGGGCAGCATAGAGCGGTACGGTACAACCGTGTGGCTTTCTCGCTCGCAAACCACCACCAAAGCCCTCCTACAGCAGCCGATAGCGGACTCTTTTGCCTGGTGGGCGACCATCAAAGCACTAATCCAGGCTCAAACGCCTGCTTAGCTTTCAGGATATGTATACACGTGGGTGGAACTTCTTTCACACCGTACCTAATGTGAGGAAAACGAACGCAATTCTCACGCAGCAACAACAACAACAACGAAATGGTTCATAGCGAAAACATGGGTGGGCAGTGCGCCCATGTCTCCGAGTTGGTTGTGGACATTCCACGTTGCTATGGCGAGCACGGGAACCTTCCACAACACACACGCTCACCACCAATGTACCACATTAGCTTTAACATACTCAAGAGTCGCACTGCAACTGTATGACAGTTGAGCACGATGGATATCGCTACTGCACTTGGAACATCATATCCCAGTTGTTTTTATTCTACGGCTCTTTGGTCTGTCCACTGCTAGCCATGGGCGTTGACCATACTTCACCAAGCAGGTTAGTGCGGCTCGGTGAAGCAAGGGTTCCAGGGGAGGGGGGTGGGGGGGCACGTTCAGTTATCATTGCCACTGATGACAGCCGCGAATGGGAATGCAAACGAGAATCCTACGGGTTTTAAATCGCGATGCGCTAACCATTGCGCCACCGCTCCCGGCAAGTTTTTTTTGTTCACACTCTTAACATTGTAGACCAGTACAAAACCTCATAAAAGGCTTCCACATTTATTTATTTTACACTAAAGCGTACTTCACGGGGCTTTCTACGCGATAAAGCGAACTTATACGCGATAAAAAAAATATATAATCGCCGACTGCGGGGATCGAACCCGTGCCGACGAGCCCCGCGCCGCGGCCCCCACCCCAACCGCGCCTTATGCGGGGCACGAATTCCAAACGGCGCCCGCCGATTGCTTTTCGAAACCCGCAGTCCGCATACGCACCGTGCGAGAGGGCGGAGACGCAGAGCCACGCCGATGTGTGCTGGCGGCACGAGTGCCACAGCGAGAGGCTGAACTTCTCCGCGGTGACCCAGGCGGACGAGCCGAGCGACACGGCTTCGAGCGCGGCCGCACCGAAGGCGCAGAGAGCCGCGATCAGCTTGTACGGCCGTCGCACCACGGTGCGAGTTTCGCCTCCGTACATTGTTCCTTGACGAGAGTTGTTTTTTGTTGATGGTTGGGAGGTTGGTAAAAAAAATTTGTGTTGTTGTTGTACTCGCTAGCGGGTCAAAATGAAAAAAAAAGCTCTCCGACGAGATTCGCGCGAACGAGACTTTAACGAGGACGCTCCAAAAAAAATTGCGAAATTAATTAATAATTCCCGCGGCAATGGGGAAAGGCGGCGGTGCCGTGCGATGCTGGAAAAAAAGAATAAAATCGGTAGTTTTCTTTTAAAAAAATGGGAAATTTAAAAAAGTCGGAGAAGCGTGCGCGCGCGTGCGTGCGCTGCCAGCTGCCGGGTGGCTTTAAAAGCTCGCGGACCCGGGTATCCGGGTAGAGCAGCCGGTTCCACAACAATGGCTTGGCCACGCCCCTTCTCCACCCCCCCCCCCTCCTCCACCACTGCCACAAACCGAGCCGTGCCATGTGGAACCTTAACCGTGCCAGTCCGGCGTGGCTCACGAACCGCGCCAAGTTGTTGAGTTATTTTGTTGTTTTGGGGGTGTTCACCGCTGAAGCCCTGGCCGTGCCGCTGTCTGTAAACAATTTTCATAGCTGTCAACCCCTGATCAGTGCCCTAAATTATTACAGACAATTCAGACCTGACTGGTCACCCCGTGCCGCTTATAAATCTCAACGTTCATCCTACAAAGTCCCATCACGAGGGAGAAACCCAAACAAATATACTTTTATTTTTGCCCGTACTGAAACGGCTGTACGCCGTATGGACCTAAAAAACTAAAATTTTCCCTGTACAAGAATAGTGGTTAACAGTATGGGTTGACAGGTTTATACTACTTTTTGTTATCGTACATGGAACATTTTTATCTTATTTCATCAGCTCTTTATCAGAAGCGACCTGCCCATCACAAACGACAGCTCAACGGAGTGACTCGTCATCGCGTGGAGATTGATCGCAGCCAAATCAAATCCAAACGCGCGTCCATCAATAGAGTTCCACAAATAACACCGTGACGACCGTCTGTCCAGGCAGGACACACCAGTCCCACATGTTATCGACTGCAATATTAACTACAATAACATTGGGTCGACTGTGTGGTTGTTATCTTGGTGTGGTCCGAGAATGTTTTTTGTTGGGTTTTTTTTAGCTGCCTCACCCAATTCTTGATAAATAGGCATTGTATAACACTGGTCAACACACTTTTTCTGGCATAAGGTATTCCAACGGTTCTAAGGTAATTTTGGGGTGCTGATTCCAAATCTGGCACCAGTTTTTGTCTATCACATCAGGTTTTTGAGATATCAAATATTGCATTTTCAATCAAAACTGCAGAAGAAAAATATTAAATAAATGTGGATATCTACATAAAATGATATTACAAACACACTATCCTAAACATACAGCACCATATTTTAACACTAAAGCAGTCACTGACTCGCAACAACTTGCAATCATAAGTAACAGAGTTAATTTCGGGTAAAATCAATGAAAATGGGGTATGCCAATAGCATAAAAATGAGATGTGATAGAGCAAATCTGAGATCAGATTTGGAATCAGCACCCTGAAATTAGTCTAAAACATCTGCAAAAGTCCAGGCCACAATTTTTTGTTTGTTGACCAGTGTAATTTATGTATTTATTATTCATTTTATTTTAGTGACTTGCTTACCGTTTTCTCTATTTTGCACTTCTATCTATCATATGTGTTGTATTGTTTCGCTGTTGTAACTTGCTGACCCGCCCATGCTGGACGTCTGTGAAAAAGATCTTCATAGCTCATCGGATTCCTCCCGCAGCCTAAATAGAAGATTCTGATTCTGTTTGGTGTCCAGAATGCCAGCAATGGTGAAGTATGGTCAAATAAACCCCCCGGGGCGTAGGGAATCACCTCATTCAGCAGTTGAGCGGATTGATGGATGGCTTGAATTGCATGCGCATGCCTAGAATGTGGTGGTGGATCATTGAATCAGATTGTAGATTGAGCTGCATCAATATCTATCCATTCTCCCCCCTTCTGCATCTACGTAAGACAAACCCAATTGGTAGAGTTGGGGAATGTCACACCGATGATGACTATAATTATCATTTTTGCCGACTCCGAACACTATAAGGTGTCACGGTGGCTATGAGATGTTAACTACCTCGCCTGGTATACAGGAGGTCGTGGCTTTGATCCTGACGCCTGTTGTATTTGGAGTTTTCATATTCTCCCCGTGATCGCGTGGATTTTTCTCCGGGTCCTCCGGTTTTTCCGTCCCCATTTAGCAACAAACGTTTAGAGTCTTTTTTTGCTGCTATAATTGTCCACGCGATAGGCCGCTTCATTGAGCTATCATTTGTGATGGCTCAATAAAAATAAAAGTTTAGTTTCGCATACCACTGATGTAAGAGGGTTCTTGTTTTTGCCCCCGTGAGCATAATATATGCACGGCCGTAAACGAGGTGTCAAAGGTCAACTTTGTCTTTTTATTGTGGTGCGTTAAAATCTGTCCGTCCAGGCAGGGCACATGCCGTGACATGCCACTGACATCGTATCGTTCGCAGCCCGTGCGTTTCACGTGTGCGCCATCTATAGCTTATCAGCGACAAAACAAACCCAGAAAAATGTGCAAAGAAGCACTGAGAGGCAATCGCTTGGAATCACCGAGACCGCAAAAGAGGAACTCAATTTGTATTGTAGGGCGCTCGGACTGGTGAACGATATTTTGTGGTATTTTTTGACTGATAATTAACGTGGTGTTGGGCAGGACATACTGCAACAGCGAGAAGGGAGGATGGTCCAAGGTCAAGTGCAATAATGGAGTGGCAGCCAAGGAATGAAAGGGGTCGTGCACTACCACCTGCACACCAAATGATATCAATTGGTGTGCACGTGATAGGTGGATTATTACATCGCCACTAGGGAGACAAAGGCGGCCGGGCGTGGTGAAGGCGGCCGGGCGTGGTGTTGGCAGCACCTCGCATACCGTGCCGGCCTACATAGGTGCTACTCGCTAAAAGCACTTGCCCCAAAAGTCTGTCAAAGGCTATACAGTGGAGGGGGGGGTCTTTGTCTTTTTTTATATCGCGGGATCGTGAAAGATTGCGAAAGATTGAAGAATGCCTTCATCCGGCAGTAGATTGACCATCGCTGACAATCCGGTCTTGCTTAAGCCATATTCATATTGCTTATGCTGTTTATACAAGAGGGTGGTCCAGATTTAGTGTGACCTCCAATTAATTGGTCCCCAACATCTTTTTCCTTTGCTCATTCAATGTTGTTTTAACGCCGATTTGTATACAATTTTGTTTCAGTTTTAGAGATTTAAATGGGGGTCACAACACATCTGGACCACACTGTCCTGTCAATAATAAGGGGGGGGGGGGGGGCTTTTGTTGGGTTAGATCGCGTAAATATAAATGTGTCGTTAAATCCGCCACCACCCGACGCAGCCGATTAGTAAGGTTTGCTTTTGCGTGTCGGGTGGTGGCGGGTTTAACGACACATTTATATTTACACACTCTAACCCCCCAAAAAAATCCCCTTAATTATGGATAATATTGGTCGCAAGAGCCTACGTGCTAAACTCACTGTGCTTGTATTGCCAAGGATTGACTCACTTGTGCTCTATTGTATCATGCACGTAATTGGTGACGCTGCTACGTTGGCAGTGGTGCACAAATATCAAACGGAAACGACTCATCGCATTCGTCAATACCAGTGGCATTAAAAGGAACATTAATTTTTAATGGACGACGTTTCGGGTAATGGCCCTTCTTCAGAGCACACGCAGACAGAGGTCTGTCGAGAGACAGAGTGGATAATAAGAGCTGGAGGCTCCACTTGTTTACAACATCGGGCTTGGTGAGAATTACTGTTAAAAAGAGCAGCTGTAATGTAACAATAGCTTAATTAATTATACATGAATGCGAAGAATGGAACCCGAGGAACTGGTTACCAGCCACCCGAGTTGTCAACGGTTGCTATGGCGACCAGGGTAATTAATTAAATCAAGGGCCCCTTAAGACGTTTCCAGCTGATGCCATATTGTGCTAAAATCCATAAGAGTCAGATATATTAACATAAGCAGCAGGTTAAACAATTTAAACTAATTGCCACTGATTTCACCTGAGCCACAATTTATCTAATGCTGGATGACAGCCTCCCCTCCCCCTCCCGATAATTCGGAATGCCCCTCAGCTCCCCATTGTGGCAATCCATCTGGGACCGACATTTCATCGCTCCATCTCCGTGGTTCACACCCTCTTGGGCTGTGATTCCTCCCTGTCCACGCCTGCCCGTGCCCAACTTGTTTTTATTTACACGCTTTCATTTAACTCACTCTGTCTGTTGTTGTTGTCGTTGTTGTCGTATCCTCAAATCTTGTAACTCAGTTTTAACCCACTTCACAATGTGGTATCGACTGCAAACTTGGTATACTTATGTCATACCGATGACAATACTATATTCTATCATAAAAATACATATCTATTTTTAAACATTTTTTATATGCTATGTTTCGGCTTGGGTCTAATTGTCCACGGGCAACTGACGTTGGCTGTAATTGACCACGGTCCCTTATTTTATGGCAAGTTTCGGGGCCACTTCCTGGAGTCGTGGAGTTCTGCCATTACTCGTACATTTCATAAAAGCGTGTTTTTAAAAAAAGTTTTTTTAAATATTACTTATTTATCTGGCGTCGGTGTGAATGAATGCCGTGCGGCCTTTTGTTTCTGCCATTCCATTGCTGGCTGAACTTGTGCATGCTGAACTTCTTTCGCACCGTACGTAGCCAGCCGTTCTCATCGAAGACAACAAACTAAACATTAAAAAGCCGTTCTAAAGAAAGATTTGTTTCAATCAAGAGTTAAAAGTGCATAGCTCCAGTGGCTTCCTAATATCGGCAGTAAGACGGCCTCCCTGCAGTGTCAGTGGGGGGGGTGCGGTTGTTTGACCATACTTCACCATAATCTCGAGCATGATTTTGCGAACGAAATGTCTCTATACAATACAGTATTACAATTATGATTCAGGTACAAAGTCCGATTTTGCAAACCCTAGACCATATTGCCATTTTTATGGCACCGATGTGCAAGGCTATAAATGTTTGGTTGTTCCAATACTAAGATTGCGACTTTTGGTACCGTCGTTAATAAATTGTCATATTTTGGGTAAAACATTACCCATACGTATCAAGCATAGTGAAAAAAAAATGCGGTGTTTCGTGCAATAAAATTGCAGAATTTTCCTCCACATATTTGTACCTTCACATAAACAAATAAGATTTTAAAAATAAAATGTTTTTTTTTAATTCCTTATCCTAATTATGTTTACGTTGTCTGCAGGAACACTACATTTAAGATGTTGCAGCAGTACTCTATTTCCATTAAAGCCCCTTTAATGACAAAGACGTGTGGCAATACTATGAGCCACTTTCATGTTTATTTACATGCATTAGGGTGAACTTTTGTTTTCAAAGAGTAACTCATCATTAGAAGCAAGCCCGGTGTCTTGAGCACAAACACCCAGTAATTGTCCCGTAATTTAACAATTACTGCATTGTTCGCTTCACTGCCATAAAACTGACACCCAAATATATTCCAATTAACTCCGCACATTACACTGCTTTATCTTGCACATATAATATTATTATTTTAAAATAAAAAAACAGCTCTGGCTGACAATGACACACTTGCAATGTAGTACTACTGCCTTATGCTGCACAGTATGCCATAGATAGTAGATCTACGTCACCGCTATAAATAGTACGTTGTGAAATGCAATGCATGCGTCGTGTCAAAAGGCGAAATATTTCCCTGCATCGCTACGAGGAAGGGCAGCACCATTCTAACTCGGGGAGAAGTAAAATGTAAAAGCTTTCACGTGGTAGAATTTAAACCCATCACTTCCCTCTTGCCTAGGTAAGCAAAACAAATGTTATGATCTTCACCAACGAATTTTAATTCATTATTCGTATCAACGCGGCCCACACGAACAATGCGGTGAAGGGTTAGATTGGGCTTGTTTGCAGATCAACGCTAAGCAGAATATTGCGATGGGATACAATAATAACAATTTATGAATGAATTCACTATCAGCACCCCCTTGGCTGTCGTCCAGTGTTTCATTACCGATCTGCATACACATCCCTCCTGCGGAGGGAGCTGGTAGGAACGTTGGGTTGCTCGGTCAATGGCCAGGGTCAACGGCGGCGTGGTGTATTCCGCAAATATGCCCGAGTGTGAGGCCGGGCACAAGCCGGCGTGAGTAGGTTAAACGTTGTGTTTTATAAGGGCACCACGGGGTGACCAGCCCCTCCCCACCCAGCCCCACCCCTCCCATCCTCCACCCAGCCCCACCCTCCCCACCCAGCCCCTCCCCACCCTCCCCACCCAGCCCCTCCCCAACCTCCCCACCCAGCCCCTCCCAACCCTCCCCACTCAGCCCCTCCCCACCCAGCCCCATCCTCCCCACCCAGCCCCTCCCCACCCTCCCCACCCAGCCCCTCCCCAACCTCCCCACCCAGTCCCTCCCCACCCTCCCCACCCAGCCCCTCCCCACCTCCCCTACCCACCCAGCCCCACCCTCCCCATCCAGCCCCTCCCCATTCTCCCCTCCCCACCAAGCCGGACACAATAATCCCCTGTGGGCTGGTGTAACCAGGAGGTTCCTACCAGTATAATGCAGGTCTCTCTCACGAGGTGGGTGGGGGGAAGATCGTACGCGAAGCGGGTGAGGCCCGGATGGTTCCTGGGTGACATCATGGCTCGCAAGTGTGGCACTCGTTGCAGACTCGGAATAAACTAAGGGGTGTTTAAAAATAAAACTAATTAGACTTTGGCATTTGATTTAATCTGCAAGAATCCGACGAGCAATGAAGCTCTCTTATTTCTCGCAGCTGAGGTCGGCCCGAGAAGGGAAATTTAATAATCGCAACGTAAACTCGAACAGAACAACAAACGGATGTCGAGATACTGATACGAGCAGGGTCGTCATAATCGTAGCCGCAAATCACATTTGCAATCCGAGGGTTGCATTTGACATGCTAAATGCACCAAATTGAGACGAGGACACATGAGGAATTCCAAACAGCGGGTGCCTCATTATAAACGCATTCTTGCAAGCTAAGAGATCCGGGAAAACGCCAAGGATGGTTGAAAATGTTTCGCAGGATTTTTTTGGGGGGACATTCCGCAAGTTCTTATGCGCTATGAAAACGTTAAAGAATATTTAACGTTTTTTTTATCTTCTAATGCGGTGTGATTGACGAGTGTGTTGAGCAATGAACGTTTGAATAATTGAACCTTATGGGTACCATAGCACCCCGGCTCTCGCACAATGTCCGTGATGCAGTCACTTTTAGTCTGTCGATGGTCGACGATGCGGCAATCGACTCATCTCGACGAGCTGAACACGATGCACGATTCAAAGTTGAATTTTTCGATAACGGATTTTTGTTATGCTGATGTTGGCGTTTCAACATCGTGTAGCACTGATTCGCATTGATTAGTACCCCAGTCGCGGAGTGAACTACACCCCTGGAAAAAATAGTGTTCCAGAAATAAAATATTAAATAACCTCGGCCAATTTGTGTTATTTGGTACCCCGGGGTACCGCCATAAGGTTCGAATGACGTTGTATGATTTAAGCACAGGGTTTTTGATTTAGTATAGCGTTTGTATATTTAAAAAAAATGATGGAATTGGCAAGGGAAGTGCACAGCAAAACCACGATGTTAAGGAAATCTGTTTCATAACACGAATTGCATTTTAATAGCACTCACTGAACACTGTGCAATAGCGGCGTTTCCGAAAATGGACTCATAAAATCTACGAACCTCAGTGACTAGCAAGGTCACCTTTCGTCTATATATCCAATCAATGGCACATTATGTATGAATGTGCTTAGATCACAAATATATTCTCAATAATTCAAACAATCAACACGTGTACACGCACACACACACACGTTTTAATTGAACCTGAACCACCAACTCTCATAGACTAGTGTGGCGAAGTATGGTCAATGTCCCATGGGAATGACATGGCGTGGAAGCTGGGAGGCCCTCATCCAGCAGTGGATTGACAAAGAGCTGTAAATGATGTTTCATGAAAAAACAACCAAATTATAGGGTGAGGGTCCTACAATCTCTGGCACATATGAAAGCTTATGTTTCAGCATGTGCATATGTTCTTTCTACATATTCTACCAAATGCCGCAATACATTTATTTTCACCAGTAGTTCTAAATGATATGGTGATAGTAGCTGATCTCATTGGATCTTAGCAGCAAGCTAAGTTGGCTTGAGCCTGGGTTTGGGAGACCCTCCTCGTCTAGCTGTGAACTGACCAACGACGCGACACATGTACAATTCTCGATAAGGGCAGCTCTGTGCAGTGACCGCTAATGAACACTTGCTGCTGAGCAAGGTGTTATGTGATCAGCAGACAGCAGCATGCGGCCCTTGGCTGATGTTAAATTATCCTGAGATGCGTGGGCCATCTCACGGTGGAGGTCATGTGAGCATGTCAAAGCTTGTGACGCCTCAAACGCAGCAAGTAGTGGAATATAAGCAAAGAACAGTGTGCTATCCATTTTCGAGAGTTTACAACAACAACAAAACATCACACCATGAGTTGTTGGCCTGCCCACGCAACAGCAGGCCATACGCTTAGTTTTACTTATTTGCTGTGCTGTGCTAAATTATATATATACAAAAAATAGATCCTTAATTTAAAAATATGTCAGCACAGATGTGAAGTTAGACCACTTTGGCTATGAGATGTTATCTCCCTTGGCTGGTATGCAGGGGTTCGTGGGTTCGTTCCCGACCCGGATTCCTGTACATTTGGACTTTTCACGCTCTCCCCCGTGGTCGTGTGGTTTTTCCTTTACATTTAGAATCATGCGATGAGAGTATTCGGAGGCAATACATTTCCGCATGATAATCCACTTCGTTGGGCTATTATTTGTGGCCAGGTTGCTTCTGAAAGAGAGATATTACAGCTCAGTGGGCCTTATCTGGTAAAAAGAAAAATTATTTGGGTCGTTTGGTAAAGTCACGTAGATAGGTTCAAATTAATAAAAATAAAATAAACAAAAACTACGACGTTTCGATCACAACACAAGCGATCGTCATCAGGAGGAAAACATGACGATAGCTTGTGTTGTGATCGGAACGTTGTAGTTTTTTGTTTATTTTATTTTTTTATTAATTTTAACCTATCTTCGTGACTTTACGGAAAGACCCACAGAATATGAATTCCTGCGGTCACGAAAGCTTTAAGTCAAGATAAAAAAAAATAGTTTTCAAGGAGAGCAGGCGATTTTATTCCGGATGAAAGCAACGGCAAGAGAAATGCATCCGCATTGATGCGAATGTTTCTTTTTGTCGTCTGATAGGTGGGCGATACCCTTGAAGAGGCAACACAACGCACACATTGGAATGACCTGTTTATAACAATAGTACTGCCATTCACATTGGGAATTATGTTCGCAATTAAATAGCCTCATTTAGTGGCCATGACATGGGAATGAAAAATATGCCCGTTTATAATAAATAACAAAAATGCAATTTAAATAGAAAATTATTCCAGCGGTGGGGCGGGAGGGTGGGGGGGGAGAAAGTACATCCCAGAATTTAGCATTAACTGTAATTGATTGTAGATTTACAACACTGCGATTTTGCGGTGGCAATTTGCAGTCCTTATCCCCTTGACTAAATGAATGAATGTGTGACGAGGCCAACACGATATTGTTCAAGAAAGAAAAAAAGAGAAAACCTCACACTCGCATTCGTCAAATAACACCGATGCTTTAACATTCTAATTATATTACGGGCGACGATTCAGTCAACTAAACTCAATTTTATTTTTGCTTAAACACGCGGCACCTTTCAAGGTATAAATCTGCGACCCAAAGGTTCAGGCACATGTCCATTCTACATAACACATAAACAGAGAGAACGGAGATATGTAATCTATGTTTTAGTGTAAGGGTATTATATACTGTGTATATATATTTTAAAACATACATTTATCTGCTCCACAAATTTTCAGTTAATGGTCCTTCTACATAGCACTGAGAGAGGCCGGAGACAAAGCATCTCTTCGCGATGACATCTCTCCCGCATCTTCTGGGGTTAGGGTTTTGTATTTATATATTTTTTTACTTTTAATCCCACAGGGTTACTGATGAAATGTGCTTAGCTTTGTTGTGCTTGTGCACCAACCACCACCAACAACACAGCAGCAGCAGCATCATCAGCAGCAAATCATTTCCGTCGACAAGCAGAGGCAATTCCGCGGTGCGAGACACAGCCGCGGTTTAAAAAAAATTAACCCGTAAAAACAAAGTTTTTCACTATAAATCCTTTATATGCGTGGCGGCTAGAGTCCTCTCGTCCTCTGGCTTGAGATGGCTGCCACCTATGGGTCAGATGATTGCATGCCACCATTAAGCAATTGGTAATTAAATATAATATTTTTGTATTAAAAAGTGCAAAATTTTGGAAAAACATTTTCACGAACATTAATTGTCACGGACAACGAGTCTGTGTGGAAAATGTCAGCTCGATTGAATCAACGGGAAGTGGGTTAAAAAACGACCGAAAGATTTGCACGGTCGTAAGCAAGCAAGCAAGCGTGCAAGTGAACTTAATATAAAGGATTAAAAAAAAAAGAAATTCACGAGACGCGGACTGGATACTTCTGCCAGCCCAAAATTTCAGAGACGTGTCGCTCGATGGAGCGAGCACGATCGCCTTCCAAAATAAACACAACACGGTCGGATCGTGTTGCTTGACACGCGGGCCTACCCCCGTGGCCCTTAGGGGTACCCGTGCGTGCCGTGTCGCCGCCGGTGTAACCGTAACACTTCTCCGTGTTGTTGAGAAATCAGAGGCGACCTCGCCTGCTCATCCTCATCCTCCTCATCCGCGCCGCATAAACGACCGTGGAGATGATGACGGATTCCTCGCGTTACGCGTGGAGCGTCTGAGCAACACTGTCCCGAGATTTTATATTCACGCCGTCCCGTATCTTCATACCCGTCCCATGTTTTGTTTACAAGGGCTCCAAATAACGCGGTGCCTCTAAGGCAGTGGTTCTTCTTCTTCTTAGCCCGAGGTGCACGCACCCCCTAGGGGTGCGAAATGCCCTTCCTGGGGGTGCGGCACATAGCCAGGTTTTTTTAATCCTTTATATTAAGTTCACTTGCGCGCTTGCTTGCTTGCTTACGACCGTGCAAATCTTTCGGTCGTTTTTTAACCCACTTCCCCTGATCCAATCGAGCTGACATTTTCCACACAGACTAGTTGTGCGTGACAATTCATGTTCGTGAAAATTTTTTTTCAAAATTTTTACACTTTTTAGGACAAAAATATTATATTTAATTACCACTTGCTTAATGCTTGCGCTGCAATCATCTGACCCATAGGTGGCAGCCATCTCAAGCCAGAGGACGAGAGGACTTTAGCCGCCACGCATATAAAGGATTTATAGTGAAAAACTTTGTTTTTACGGGTAAATTTTTTTAGAAGGTAAATTATGGAAAGACAAATTATGCACGGGGCACGTCCCTACAACTT